>JAVHLV010000445.1:0-43902 GCA_036785495.1 Colletotrichum neosansevieriae
AGACTTAAGTATAATAAGACTTTATTAAGGTTTATACTAAGTAATACTATAAAGATATAGAGTGCTATAGTACTAGTAACTAAGCTATAACTTAGAGATTATAGTATATACTATATAGTTTACTATTATATAGTTTGAGGAAAAAGGTATTTATAGTAATTTAATATAGTGATTAATTATACTAACTAGTTATAGGGGAAGCTATTAATATCTTAAGAAGCTTAAAATATTTATAATAACTTTTTTAATACTAGTATATAATATTAATAATATATTAGTTTTATAGCTAATATAACTAGTTATATATTTTATAGAAATTATATAGTAATTTTAGATTTGCTTAGAAAATAGTAATCTAAGATTTTATAGTATTTATTAAATAGCTTAAGACTTCTTATCTATTTAACTAATATCTATTTCTCTTAAATACTTATTTAGCCTTACTTACTATATCTACTATTACTCTCACTTTAACCTCTTAGCTAATACTATCTTTAATACTCTTACTATTAAGATTAATTAATATAATAAGGCTTAGCTCTCTTAGATAATACTTAAAGAGATCTCTAATAATATTAATATTACTAATACCTTTAAGGAATAGTAGTATATTATTAAAGAAGCTTTTAATTACTCTTTTATTTTAGAGAAGGATAATATTAAGAAGTATCTTATAATCTTTAATAATATATTAAACCTCTCTATTATTATTAAGGAAGATAGTAATAATATAGCTAGTATTTAAGTTATTTTTAAAGATAAGAATATTATAGAAAGCTTTAGAAATAAGCTATTACTCCCTTTATCTAGTACTTAGTAACTAAGATTTTTAAGCTAATTATTTATTATAACCTGTTAGATATAGAAGGACCAGAATTGCCGCGGGCGCGCCTGGCAACTAGACGACACTTATATGCAGTATAATATGGGAATAACAGGTCTTGCTTAGTATAGAGGAACTATAGTATAGGTTATATAATAATAAGATAAGACTAAGCAAGTAGTGTAGATTACTAAGCACTTAGTATAAGCTACTAAGTGCTTACTAATAATCACTAAGTGCTTACTAATACCTAGAAGTAATTAGTATAAGGATAAAGGAATAGCTTAGAACTTATATATAGTATAAACTTAAGCTTAGTTTAAGGATAGACTTTTATAGCTCTTTAGCAATTAACTTTATAATTACTCTTATTAGTACTTTTAGCTTTATCTTATACTATAACCCTTTATAAGGACTATAACTAATTATTATACTTCTTAACTCTAGATTTATTTAGCCCTATAGCTTAGCTAAACTATACTATTTACTAAGTATTATCTCTTAGCTTCTATTAGTAGAAACCCTAGTATTAGATAGCTAACTATAATACTTTAATTACTTCTATTTAGTAAGTTAACCTTTAATACCTACTAAATAGTATAAATAAGATATCTTCTTATACTTCTGTTAAATTACTAACTCCTAGCTCCTCTACTAGCTCTAGCAAATAGCAGTCTAGTAATCTTAGATAGGAAATAAATAAAGCTAAGATATAAGATACTAATAATAATAATAATAAAATAGTTCTTACCTATAATAATATATAATAAATCTAGAAAAACTTCTAAGATACTTTTAAAATTAAGAATAATATAGGAGAACTCTAAAATCTTATTAACTAGCTTAATATATAGCTCTAGGCTAAGAAAGCTAATAATAATAAACTCTAGAAAGAAGTTAGAACCCTCTAAGCTGCTAAGAATATTATTAATACTTCTATCTAGGATAGGTATAAGAAGCTTAAACTTAGCTTACTTAATACCTTTAATAGTATCCCAGAATAGCTTAAAGGATTTCTAATCTAAGTTAAAAACTACTAGGATTTCCACTATAATAACTTCTAAGATAAGACTGAGAAAGTTTATTATATCTTAACTTTTCTTAGAAGATAAGCCCTATAATAGTTTAAGCCCTTCTTTAAGGAATACTTATCTAAAAAGATACTAGATAAATATTCCACTAAAGTATAGGATATCTTTAGTAACTTTTAAGGCTTTAAATATACCTTAAAGTTCCTATTCTAGGACCTAGATAAAAAACAATAAGCAGAATAAGACTTGCTTTACCTTAGATAGATAAAATTAGCAAAAAACTATACTATAGAATTTTAATATCTCTATATATAACTTAACCTAACTAATAAGGGTAAGATCTTTATATTCTATACTAACTTTAAGGATAAAGTTAAAGATAAAATTAGTAAGGTTAATTAGCCTAATAACTTCTTCTAGTATACTAAGCTTACTATTAAAATTAATAACTAACTCTATAAGTAATATAAGGAGAAGGGAGAACACTAACAGCTCTCTAACTAAGAATATAAGCTCTAATAGATACTATATAACTAGTATTAACCTAGTAATAACTAATATATAGAATAACCTAGTAACTAGCAGTATAACCTATAAGTATCTCAGTATACTACTACTTATAGCTACTATAGTAGGCCTATAAACCTTAATATAGCTTATAAAGACTAAAGTACTAAGAAACCCTTTAAGTGCTATAGCTATAATAAACTAGGATATATAGCGTGAAACTGCCTATAACCTAAGAAGAAACTATTTATACTAGTTTCTAAATAAACCTAGCAGGTTAGTGCTGCTACTAAGCATATACCTTATAATTAACTTAACTAGACTGCCTATTATAATAATAGCTATAGACTCTATATAGACTCTAAGAAAAATACAGGATAGTACTCTAAGAACTTCTACTAATTAGGATATAATATCATAGAAACTTAACTAGTACCTACTAAAACTATTATAGTAGGATATTATAGCTATACTAAGCTTAAAAGAAAGACCCTTAAGTAACTTAATAAAATATTATAGGGTGAATAACTTAAACTATTACCTTTAACACCTATAATATTATATACTAGGAATAAACTCTATATCTTATATCTTAGAGTAGCTTTTAGGGTATACTAGGAGAAGATATTTAAAGAACTAGATAATACTATATAGTAATAATAGATTAGGGCTATTTAACTCTAAGTAGAATAATAAATCAAAGCTAGGAATAACCTAGAATAGATCTAATAAATTAATAAAAAAATATTTTAACTAGTAGAGGAACCTAACACTCTTAATAAAGATACTAGAGAAAACCTTAACCCCTATATAAGATAATAAATTAACAGCTAGACTTAAGAAGAAGAGTTAGATACCTCTTATAATTTAAATAAACCTTATAATATTATCTAATAATATACTTAGTCAGAAGTTACCTATAGGCTTGCTTCTAGTATTAATAATACTAGTTTTAAAGAGGAGATATTAGAAGATAAAGAGCTTAACCTATTTTAGTATAAAGATATTAAGCCTCTTTATAATAACTAAGTAATATACTTTTATAGCACTATAATAGAATAATATAAGCATATACTAGAGTTAACCTTAACTAAATAAGATAATCTTTAACTAGTAATTATATACCCTATATATCACTAAGTATTTTAGGTGTATTGCCTTAATAATAAATATAAGGAACACCTCAGAGAGAAATATAATTACTAGTTCTACTTTTATAAGAAAAACGAATAACCTATTCCTTATACCTACCTTATTACCTAACTTCCTTATTAGTAACTATGATCTTTTAATAGAGACAGAACTATAATATTTACACTAAGCTATAACTACCCTATATTCTGCTTAAATAATAAGGATATATTATAAGAAAAATGCCAGTTAGACTAATATAAAGTCTACTTAAAGTAGAAGGTAAAAGCTCTATAATTACTATAAGAGGGAAGCAGTCCACTATAATTATATATTAGAGAAAATAGCTTAACTAAAGTATAATATAAAGGAAAGCAAATTATAACGCCCAGAGATATATAACAGTTAAAAAACTAGACTTGCTTACTAATAAGAGATAATAATAGGTAATAATAATAAGATCCCTATATAGTATATTAATACTACTACTAAATAAAGAATATATTATATTAGATATTATAATTAATAATAAACTAATACTTATACTAATTAACTGCAAAGTATAAGCGAATTTTATATTACTTAGTATAGTAAATCAAAGATAGATTATATAGAATAAGAAGGTTCCAGAAAAGGAGTACTACTTATAAAATATAGAAGGAGAAGGAGTTTAGTATAGCAGAGGCTTTATTAATTTAGAGATAGTATAACTCCCTTTAAATTACTATAGCTAGAAAGAGTAACTCTACTTTAATATTATAGAGATAGGAGATAAATATAATATTATCCTTAAAATTCTATAGTTAAGAAAGCATAACCTATAGATAGATTAGAGAACTAGCTACCTTTAATAGGAAAATAACTTAGTTACTAAGTAGCAGTTTAGGAGAGATACCTTAAATAAGTATTAAGTAATACCTAAAGTAATATAAAATATATTATATATATAATATAAAGATACTAAGACTAGAATATTAGTAGTAATAAGTATTAATAAGAAAGATTAATTGCTATTTATTCTAGCAGAATACTAGTAATACTAGAAGTTATTTGCTAAAGAACTTAATATAGGATTACTAGAATATAGCAGCTATAACTATAAGATTAAGCTAAAACCAGGAAAAAAACTAATATTTAAAAAGATCTATAAACTTAATTAAGAAGAAATAGAAGCACTTAATACTTACCTAGAAGAGAATCTTAAAAAAGGATTTATTAGGCCCTTAATATTACTAGCAGGGTACTCTATACTCTTTATACTAAAGAAGAATAGTAAGAAATAACTATATATTAACTATTAGAAGCTTAATAATATTACTATTAAGAACTATTACCTATTAGTACTTATCTCTAAGCTATATAACCTCCTATATAGTATAAACTAGTTTATAGCCCTTAACCTTAAAAAAGCTTATAACCTTATCTATATTAAGGAAGGCGAGAAATAGAAAACAGTATTTAGAATATAACGCAGACACTTTAAAACGCTTATAATACCCTTTAAACTTACAAACACACCTGCTATATTTTAAATAATAATTAATATAACACTTTAGTAATATCTTAATAAATTTATTATAGTCTATCTTAATAATATTCTTATCTTCTCTTAAACCCTAGAAGAATATAAGAAGTATATATATAAAGTACTTTAATAACTATAAAAAGCAAAACTCTTAGTTAAACCTACTAAAAGCAAATTCTATTAATAAGAAGTTAAATTCCTTGGATTTACTATTATACTAGGAATTATCTGAATATTTAAAGATAAGATTAAAGCAATTTATAACTAGCCTATACCTATCTATATTAAGAATATATAATTATTTCTTAGATTTATTAACTTCTATTAATACTTTATTTATAACTATATAGAAACTAGTAAATAACTCTAAGACCTTACTAAGAAGGATAATATCTTCTAGTAGATAGATAAATACTAGAATAACTTTAAAAGAATTAAGTAGCACGTAGAAAAAGATATTATCTTATTAATTCTAGACCCTGATAAACTATTTAAACTTAAAACTAATACCTTAGACTTTGCTATAAGTATGTAACTTAGATAATATAATAAAGAAAACTAATTATAACTAGTAGTATTTATATTAAAAAAGTTTAGTAGACTAGAACTTAACTACTAAATCTATAATAAAGAACTTATAGTAATTATTAAAGTATTTAAAGAATAGAGACTATAACTATTAGGAATAAAACACCCTGTTAAGATATATACTAATTATAAAAATCTCTCATATTTTATAACCTTAAAGGTACTTAATAAATAATAAATTAGATAGTTAGAATTTCTATCTAAATTTAACTTTGAAATCTATTATAGAAAAGGTAAAGGAAATAGAAGAGCTAATACTCTTAGCTAATAACCAGACTATAATATTCTAGTGCTTAAAGAAACTTAAGTTATTTTAAAATAAGATAAGAATAGAAACCTTATACTAGCTATAAAACTTCTAATAATAGCTAGGAGGGTTAGTACTAGTATAACTGGATAAATAACCTCTGAAACTATTAGGAAGATATATATAGCTCTAGTATATAGATATTAAGGTATTACTAAAATATAGAAATATATTTAATAATACTATAATAAGACTGCTATAAGATAAGAAGTAGTAAGTACTATTAAAGACTATAAAACCTATATAAAAAGCAAACCTAGTTAATACTAACCTTATAGAAAGATTTAACTACTACTAATACTAGAAGCAGTATAGTAATCTATCTCTCTAGACTTTATTATTACATTACTAAAGTTATAAAAACTAATAACTAACACTAAGTATAATAGTATTTTAGTTATTATAGACTAACTTATAAAGTATATCTACTTTATTCTATACTTAGAATTAAGCACTATAGAAGATCTTAGTTATATATTTCTTAAAACTATTATTAGCTAATATAGTATGCCTATAGAAATTATATTAGATAGAGATAAACTATTTACTTCTAAGTTTTAGAGATCTCTAATCTTATAGCTTAGATCTGATTATAAACTTTTAACTGCTTTTCACCTATAAACTAATAGATAAACTAAATAAATTAACTAAATCTTTAAGACCTATCTATACTATTATATTAACTATAAATAAAATAATTAGATATTATTACTACTAATAGCTTAATTTGCTTATAATAGTATAGTAGTGAAACAGGCTGAGAACCTTAAGATAAAAACAATAAAACTACACACTCCTACATACTTATATAGGAATATTATAATATTACAGCTTTATATCTAGAGGCTCTAGAATAAAGGAAAAGATCTCTCTAAGCATAATAACCTTATTATAGATATAATCTGTTAAGTAAAAGTAATAAAAGCTTTTAAATAATAAGATAAACTATAATAATACTAACTGATAATACTTCTCTGTTCTCCTCTCTGCTCTTAATAAGGTAAAAAGTCCTACTATACTATACTAACTAATATATCTATCTAGGCACCCTCTAAACTAGGCTATCTGTACTGCTCTGTCTTAATTATCTCCTATAGTCTTACCTTAATATTCTGTGAGAAAGACTATATACTAAAAAAAAATTATATAAATAAAAGCTACTATTTATAAAGGAAAAGATACTCTTTATACTACTTAATTACTCCTCCTAGATTATTATAAACCTAATCACTTCTTCCTATAGTTATACTATTCTAGTCTTTTTTATCTAGGCCTATCTTTTATAGGCTTATAAGCCTTATCCTAATTTAAACCTTGCTTATATTATCCCTATCTATACTAGTTAGGCAGCTATAAAAAGTGGTAACTATAGTTGCTCTTAGAGATATTATCTTTAATCTATTACTAGTAGTTAACTTGCTCTGTAATATAGTTCTTATAGCTATTATAGATAGGCTAAAGAATATTAGATAAAGCTAGATATAGGGGATATTCCCTTTAGGTAATTAATAGAGGCTACTTAGCTTATTTTCTAGTTATATTAAACCTATAGTGGAATTAGGTCTGTAAAGATAGCATAGCGTCCTAACTTAACTTAATATACTAGTTAGGTGCCTCTTTTTCCTCTATCTTATTCTTTAGTAGTTCTAGATTACTAGCTAGACCTATAACTAGGAGTTCTAGGATGCTATAAGGGTTATTAATATAAATAGGTTATCTAGAGTTATTAGTGTAATAAGAGCTATAACCTGGATAAAGAGAAGGCTTATTATTATAAAGGTTAAAGGCTCTCTTCTCTATCTATCTATTTTCTTAGTATATAGCAGTAATAATCCTATTCTAGTAGGTATAGTTCTATATAGTATTAACTATAGGGTAATTATTAATAATATCTCTCACCCTAGTATTATAGTTCTTAGGTAGATTTAGGTTTAGGTCTATAAGCAGCTTAATAAGTATATTAATAGGTATAAAAGCTTCTACTACTTAAATATTAGATATAGACACTTTAGAGTTAAGGTTAAGTATCTTAAGGTATCTAAGATAGAGCTATACTAGGGTTAATCCCTCTATAAATATAGAGTTAGAGACTATAAAGTTCTAAGTATAAATTATTTTCTAAATCTTCTTATTATATAGTAGAGAGATAATCTTTTTAATATACTTAGCTCTATTAGTAGTTCTTAATAGAGTTAGAAAGACTATACTATCTGCTTCTAGATTTCTATTATAGAACTTAGAAGTGATTTAATTTATTTATATATTAAAGATCTCTTTAAAGAAAGAACTAGTTTAGTACTTAGCTAATCCTAGTTATATATAGTAGCAAAGCTATTTAAGATAGAGTATATTTAATATCTATAGCTACCCTTCTTAGAGTTAGAGTATATAAATAACTTTAACTAAGTGTTTAAGAATAGATATTATACTATTAAGAGGCTTATAGATAGCTATTATAGATCTAATTAGTATCTTAAAATATAATTCTACTTTCCTATTATACTAGAAGTTATTATAGAAGTAGGAAAAGCCTAAAAGTTAGTTAATAAGTAAGATAGAGTAGAAGACTACTTTTTTACTAGCACTCTTTTTAGCTAATAATTAGAGAATAAGTATAGTAAGCTAGCTTTTCTATATAGCAGCTCTACTATCTTTAATCCTAGTATTAGTAGAGGTATAGTATTATCTAATAAGGCTAATTCTATTAGAGAGGTTATAAGTGAGAAGTTAAAAACTAGTTTCTATATTAGAAGCTAAAGGGAAAGTCTTAGTCTAAATAGTCTCTTATAGATTAAATAAGTTAACTATAGCAGCTAGCTCTTCTTTATTCCCTTTAGTTTAGCCTAGTTATTAAGATCTAGCAGGTTAAAGCTATTAGAGATAAATATAGAGTTAAGCTATAAGAGTACTAGAGTAAAGCTACTAAAACTTTTTATATTTAAGGTTTTTATTTAGCTTAAAAGGGAATTAGAGGCAGAAAGGAAGTACCTACCTAGCTAAGTACTGCTTATTAATTCTTATAGCTAGGGCGTTTAAAGTTCTCTTAAAGAGAATAGAGTTAGTAGGTATAACTATAGTCTCTAAGAGCTTACTATCCTACTTATCTCTCTTCTAAAAAAACTTCTCTAAAGCAGTAATAAGAAACACTTCCTTAACCTAGATATTAGTAATTTTAGTAGGGAAACCCTTAGATAAAGATATTATTAAGGATAGAGTAAATAGAAGTAATTATAGACTTAATTAAGGCTTTTAGTAAGGGGGGAAGGTTATATAAGTAGTATAGGAGGGTAAAGATCTATAATATTATAAAGAGAGGGTTATATATAGGTAAGTATAGGTTAGGGTAGGAATTTATACTTAAATATTTATAAAGAGGGCTTAGAGTATAAATTAAGTTAAGCTATAATACTAAATTAATTATTAATAGGTTAAATCTATTTATATTAAGAGAGATAAAGTAGTTATTTATATATAGGTTAAAGGGGTAGGCTACTAGTTACTAATTATTAACTAACTAGAATAAAGAGATAGGATAAGAATAGGTAGTAAGAGGAGGTAGTTATAAGGGTTAACTTCTTTTCTTATCTAATTAATCTTAACTATAAGGAAGGCTTAACCCTTTAAGTAAATAATTTAGTAGAAGATAGGGTAACTAGATTATATAACTAGACCCCTTCTAGCTCTTCTCTAGCTTTTTCTTTTTTCTCTATAATATAATAGGGATAGTAATTTCTCTTTTATATCTATAAAGTATAACCTTAAGCCTTTTTTAGTACTTATTAGTTATAGCTTCTATTAGAAACCTTAATAATCCTTATATACTAATCTAGCTGAGAAAGCATATCTTCTAGCTCCTTATAAATAAACTAGTTTCTAATAAGAGAGACTATAACTTCCCTCTATATATTAAGCCCTCTATTAACTCCTTTACAGTAAGTAGGTTTGCTCTTTTAGCTCTTATTTTGTGTATTTGCTAACCTTCTTATATAGGTTATAGTATTTCTTATATAGTACTTACTTAAGCTTCTAGAGCTTTTCTAGCTATACTAGGAAATAAACTTCTATATAAAAGTCCTGCTTTTAGATAACTATAAGATTATTATTTATTAGTTCTAGGAGGCTTATACTAGTTCTTATTACTAGAGTATAATAGAGAAGGAACTATTATTCTATAAATATATCTTTATTACCTTAGCAGTTATAGGCACTTTTAGACTTTAGCTAGCAAAGATAATTAATTCTAATAGACTTAAAGTTAGCTATAGCTTCTATATTTAAGCTAATAGAGATTATAATATAGTTTCTTATAGTAGTTATAAGTAGTATACTTACTCTCTCTATAATAAGGCTACTAGGACTTAGATCTATAAGCTATACTTTAAGTATATAAGTATGTCTAGTAATATTTATACTAACTATCTTTACTATAAATAAGATTCTAAGTGTTTCTTTAACTTTAAGGGAAACTATAAGGCTTTTAGCTATAGTATAGGTGATCTAGAATAATAGAGTAGTAAATTTAAGGGGGTAGTTACTTAGTTCTAGATTAACTAGCAGACTATAGAGAGGTTTAGAGTAACTTATCTAGGGTTTAGAACTATAGTAAAGCACTATAAGACTTAGCTAAAAGAGTATAAGTCTAGGTTACTATTTATCCTTACTAGTTACCTTCTAGCTAATTTAGATATCTCTATTTCTAATAAGAGGGAGCAGGTTAAAATCCTAACTAGAGTTTAAAGGAGAAGAGTGGGAAAAAGGAAGAACTAATATAATATTCTATATATATAGTAGTCTTTGCAGACCTAAAAATATAAATTAATAAGTAAAATCCTCTTTATTTAACCTCAAAATGCTTTAATATATATGCTCTATATAAAGTGATATAGGAGAAATTAGGAAAAACTAGGAAAAATTGCACAAAGTTTTAGTAAATTAGGTAAAATTAACTAGCTATAATAATGCTTTTCTAATATAGTAGAGCACCTTAAAATATAGGTGGGAGGGTTTTTTTATTTCTAGTTTCTTTAGCTATATAACTATTTATAGCTAGAGAAACTTACTAACCTAACTACCTATATAAGGCTATAGTTATATAAGAGAATAAGCAAAGAGCTAATTTTTAAATAAGAATATTATTATAAATATAAAATAGATAAATAGTTACTATAGAAGTGGAAACTAAAGAAGAGTAGATAGATAATATGAAATAATATAACGTTATGTAGGGATATACCTCTCTTAGAATGCTAAGTATAGAAGTCTAATCTAGGAGTAGTATAAAAAATAACTAGCTAGGTATTATAGATATAGCTAAACTATTAAAGTTAAACTATAACTTAAAGACTTTTTAAGTAGTGATAAGCTAGAACCTAATGCTTAAAGTAGGAGGCTATCTAGTTAAAGCAGGAGGCTGCAAAGAGGGGTCTCCTAGAATAAGGCGTGGAATATCTAAGCAGTAATAGAGAGAAACAGAGCATACTAATTACTAGGAAGGTTATAGTATACTTCTAATAGATTCTGCATAGCGGGACTTACTATAAGCATAGTGGTAACCTTAGTAGTATAATCCCTGATATAACTATAGTGCTTAGACTAGATATTATTATTACTAGTAAGATTAGAACTATAAGGGTGTGAGGGTAGACTTAAATAGTAAGCAGGATAATATAAGCATAAATAGGCTAGCCTTAGTATTATTCCTATAGTCTGTTTTATTATACTAAGCTGGGAAATTGCAGTTAAGTAATTAAGACAGAGAGTATAGTAAAGCTCTCTAAGAGTATAAGCCTTACCTATTATAGATATAAAAGGGTCTAATCTTTTATAGTAAAGCTGATTCTAGCAGGTTATATAGTGTTATCCTCTATCTTAGTATACTAACTGTTTCTAACTAGATTAAATAGCTAAAGCTCTATATAAAGTTTCTATATTACTCTTATCTAGTTAAGAGCCTCCTTTAAAGTCTGTAAATATACTACTAAGTATATAATCTGCTATAGGATATTACTATCTAGATTACTTATTAATAGAGGGTTAGTATTATTAGGGTTAGTAAAAGGTTCCTCTACTTCTTCTTTATTACTTTTATTAGAGTAGGGGTAACTATAAGCAGAGTAAATCTTATTAAGTTAGCCTATAAGGTTAAGTCTATATTAGTCTATATCTTCTAGTTTCTAAAAACCTTCCAGGGCCTTAATAAACTTCTTTAGGCGGTTCCCGGCATAAGTTAACCTATAAAGGGGTTTCCCTATAAGGGTCTTAAGCTAATATAAAGCATTATTAGGAGCCTTTAAATAGATCCTAAAGAGGCCTTTCTAATAGTAGTTAAGCTTAGTATTTAAAGACTTATCTATATACTATTTAATATTAAATACTAGGATAAGGTTACCTACTTCTAATTCCTAACTATATAAGATATAGTGTTTCTAGCAATTAAACCTGTCTATAATGCGCTTATACTAGGCTATAATTATCTTCTATATAGTAATATAGTCCTTATTAAGCTATTTAAAAGCTCTTATCTATATAAGGAGCTTTTTCTTAGGTATTATCACCTAGTCCCATACTAGCACTCTCTAGGTTAGCATAAATATCTTAATTAGAGTTATAGCTTTATACCTATAAAGCAGGTAAAAAGGGCTATAGCTAGTTAAGGCTCTAATAGAAGTCTTATTAGTAAACAGTGCAGCTTAGAAGGATAGCTAGAAGTTCTTACCTATATTCTTTATCTAAGTAGTGAGAGCATATATAATAGTTTAGTAGCTAACTTTAATAGTGCTATTAGCGTGCAGGTTATAGGTAGTAGTGACTTTTTGCTTAAGCCTATACTTATAGTTAAATTTAATAACCACGCCTTTATTCTTAGAGCCTCTATTAATAATAAGCATACTATAGAGCCTATAGTAATAAATAATATTCTCTTATATAAATTTAGTAATAAGGTGAGAGTTAGCTTATTATATCTACTAAGCCTCTACTTATTCTATTAAGAGGTACTAGGCTTTAACTATATTCTATTTACTAACCTTCTATATATCTAACACTATATAAGTAAATAGCAGCTCTAAGAGCGCTAAGAAATAGTGAGGGTTATCTATATATCTAGGTCTATGCTTCTAATAATCTTTATAAGTTTAGACTTATTTGCTAACTTATTAATAGAGGCTATACTAGTAATACTACTCTACTAACTATTTAATAACTATATTATATCCTCTATATCCACTTTCTTAGTATGCTTTTATAATAAGCTTAGTTTAGGTCTGCAAATTATCTATAACTTATTATAGGGTAGGCTTATATATACTAGAATATATAAATAATAACTTATCCTTTAAGAAGAATTTCCTAGCCTCCTCCTTAAACTTATAGTATAGACTAGGCTTAATTCTATCTAGCTGTTTTAAGGTACTAAGATAGTAGGCAATTTAGTATAAATAGTAATTCTAGTATAAAGAGCTATCTAATATAGTATTAAAGATATCTATAAGTCTTAGAGACTCTTATAGGATATTATTAACTTTAGTAGTGAGGATCTTAGTAGAGCAGACTCTATCTCTATCTGCCTGCACTTTATTAAAGAAAGAGATAGTAATTAGGTCTATAAAGAAGATTTACTTATTAATCTAGTTATTAATTTCTCCTTTAGTATCTTAGTTAAGCTTATCTAATAGTTTACTAGGTTTATAAGATAATCTATTAGCTACAGTGTTCTAGCTTCTAGATAGGTACTTAACTTTAAAGTTAAATATATAAATCTATAAGATCTATTAGATAATAAGGGCTCTAGGTAGGTTAGAGGCAGCACTATTAAGCTAAGTAATAAGAGTCTTAGTATCTATTTCTAGCATAAAGTAGTAACTATAGAGGTAAAAGCAAACTTATTTAAGAGCCTTAAGTATATTCTTTAACTCCTTCTTTCTAGTATTATAGTTCAGCTCTATGCTAGCCTATAAACCACTCTTATATCTAGAAACTGCACACTTACTATTAATATATTAACTAAGAATAGCACCCTAACTAAGACTGCTAGTATTAACTATAAGGTAGATTTCACCTATATTAGCACTATAGTTAAGTCTAATAAGAATAGGAGTAGAGATAAGTTAGTCCTTAAAAGTATCTATAGCTAACTACTAAGGCTAGTTCTATTTAAATAGAGTATTCTTTTTTAGGAGCACTATAAGTAGCCTAGCTATAGCTAAAAATCCCTAAACCTAAACCTAATAGAATATTATAATACTAAGAAAAGATCTAAGGTTAGTGAGGTTATTATAGATCTCCTATTCCCTAATTTTAATAATCTTTAATTTCTCTAGCCTTTAGCTATTAGTGCTATAAATATATCCTATAATAATAATAGATTACTAGGCCCACTATAATTTCTTAATAGTAATAGTGTAGCTAGCTAACTTAATATTAATAAGAACCTTATTAATATTCTAGATATACTCCAGGATATATTAGTATAGTCTAGAGTAACTAAAGACTTCTTTATTATTATACTTTAAGATAGAGCTCTTAATAGCTATATTATTAAGAAAAGCTTTATAGCAGGTTAGAATTAGGTTATATAGGATTTATATTATAATCCTTATAAACTAAGCTACAGAGTTAGTAGCTCCTTAAAGCAGAGTATATATCTAAAGGAGGCTAATTAGTATTATAAAAGTTATAATATTATAGCTATATAGATCTAGTAGAACTTAGTTATACCTAAAAAAGAAATCTAATAGTAAGAGAAGCTAGTATATTATAAAGTCTTCTAAAAACTTATTACTAAATAAGAGCAAAGCTATATTATATAGAGTAATAGTATTAACCTTAGTTATAGAATTAATAAGATATATCTTTTTATTCTTCTTTCTAACTAGAAAGAAGGAGTTCTAGTAGGCTATATAGCTTTGCTTAAGAATACCCTTCTTTAGCCTATTTTTTAGAATTATTATTATATTACCCTCTAAGACCTTTAAGATTAGTATACTTCTTACTTACTAAGCCTTATAAGGGATAACTCTAATTACTTATAGAGGAGCTATAAATAGATAAATAGATCTATAATACTTAAAACTCTATATAAGAGCCTTCTCCCTATTACTTAGAACTTTAGAGAGAAGCTCCTTCTCTTTTAGGTTAAGGTGGTCTACTATTACTAGAATCTTATTAAGTTATTCTACTATAAATTGCTCCCTCTTAGAAATAGTTAAAAACTTTAATTAGATAAGGTTTATAAAAGTGCTTTCTAATACTAGTCTGAGGTTCTCTTTTACTTTTACCCAGGCTTTTAATTTCTACTCTAGGTCTCCTTTAAGTACTAAGCTATTAGAAGGTAAGTTATTAACTAGCTAGACTTTCTTATCTTTTATTTTATATATTATATTAACCTCTCTATATATAAAGAATAGAGTATTATTATAGATAAAATTAGCTCTTAGTTTATTTTAGATTCTTATTAAAACCTTTTCTAGGAGGTTTTCTCTCTAGTAAAACTAATAATATATCTAGGTATTAACTATATTAAATCTAATTCCCTATTCTAAGTTAAATAGATTTATAAAGAGTAAGAGGTATATTTTAGTAGAAAGGAGAAGTTACTAAAGCTTTTTATTAGTTATAAACTTTAATAGGTTAGTCTTATATACTACTTACTCCTTATAATACTTCTAGATAATAGAGTTAAATCCCTTAACTATATAGCTAAGAGCTCTAGTATACTTAGATTCTCTTATATTAAGGATACTAATAGCAGTCTTCTAGTCTCTAAAAAGGGTAGCCTTACTATATATAAGGAGATACTTAGCTATCCTAAATAATATAAGCTTAGTGCTATTATATAGCTTAGTAGGAATTAGCTTCTCCTTTTACTAATAGGTTAGCTAGTCTCTATCTCTATCTTACTCCTAGAAAAAGAGAGGCTTATTTAGGATATTAATTAGAAATACTAGAACCTTCTCTATCTTATAGCTAGATATATAGTTAGAGTCTATATAGTTAGCTTCCTTTCTCTTTCTCTAGTAGTAATATCTATAAAACTCCTTTAAAAAGAGTTTATAATAGTTAAGGTGCTGCTTATCTTTATAGAATTAGCACCTAGAAGTATACTCTTATAATTCTAAAATAGCCTAGATAATTATTTTTATTCTTAGTATAATAGCTTGTTTAAGGGAGACTTTAAGTACTATATAGAAGATATTACTATCTTTATTAAATATTACTAGAATCTTCTTATCCTCTTCTAATTTCTCTTAGACCAGGAAGTTAAAACCTTCTAGTAAATTAGCTTCTATTACTAGTATTACCTCCTCTAGTATATATAGGCTAGCCTAGCCTTCTAGGTTATAAAGCTATAGCTATAGACTTTTACTTAGTTATCTATTAATTCCTATAATTACTAAGCTAGCTACTATATTAGGATTAGTAGTAGCAGCCTCTATTTTCCCTTTTCTATAAGAATTAAATAGGCTTACTAAGTATAAGAGAAGCTAGTAGGGTTAGAGAGAATAGTAGTAAAGTAACTAGTAGAATCTAAAGTATAGAATATTAAAGGAGCATAGATCTTCTAATTACTAGCTTAAAAGATACTAATTATCTAAGTTAGTAAGTATTCTAGTATTATTCTGGTATATATAATAAACAGGGCTCTAAGAATTATATTCTTAGATATCTCACTATATAGGCTAATAAAAAAGGGTATATTAGGTATATAATAGCTGCTAATATAGATATCCTTAACTATAATACCCTTAAAAGTTACTATAGCTTAAATATCTATAAAGCCTTAAACTCTAAGATATATAGAGATAATACTCTCCTATATTCTATTATAGCTAATATATTTCTCAGAGATAATATTAATAGTAGTACTAGTATTAATAATTCTATACTACTCTAAGTATACAGACTAGCTAATCCTTATAGTAACCTAGAAGTATAGTATAATAAAGTCTTATATAGTAAGAACTTAGTGCTAGTGGGTAACTATAGTATAGTATAGGTGCTCTACTAAATTATTAAGGAAAGTAACTAGTATATTAAGGTTCTCTTTAGGTTAAGTACTAGGCAGGATAATATCTATTATATTAATACCTACTATACTATAAAGAGGTAGTTAACTAAAGATAGAAAGTGCTAGGCTGCTTATAAAAACTTAGAAACTGTAGATTATATCTATAAAGGGAGGAAAGATACTAGTTAAAGGGAAGGGGGTTAGACAGGATACTAGGTAAAAGAGAATTATATTTAAACCTTATTCTTAGTCTGTTATAGTAGCTTTATAAAGTGTCTAAACTACTATAGCTTCCTCTTTATAAACCTAGGCTTAAATATAGACCTTAATAGCACTAACCTCTACCTATAAGAGTGCTTTATGCTAGAATATAAGAGTTAGGTCTGCTTATATATTATTCTAACACCTGATTTCTCACATAAGCTAGCTGCTTAATCTAAGAGCTTTTATAATATAGCTAAGTAGGTCTCTCTCTATAAGCATAAATATATCTAGCTATTAATTACTATTCTACTAGAGGTAGTTCTAGATAACTAGCTTTATATACTTATAAACTATATTATTATAGTTATACTAGACTTAGTAAAGAAAGGATTTAGAGATAGTAACCTTCCTATCTACTTACTTAGCTTATAGATCTTTAGTAAGGATTTAGCCCTCTAATATTATAATAAAAGATTCAGGTTAAGGGGTCTTAGTAGCTTCTAAGAAGCTATTATTAACTAGAATATCCTTATCCTTATCTATAACTTCCTTAATATAAGGCTCTAAGAGTAGAGTAGGAAAATAAGTTATATTTAGGTTTATAATATAGACCCTCTTCTCAGATCTAGTAGCAGGGTAAGATATTATATAGTAATTCTAAGTTTATAATCTAGTTATAGCATTAATACTAGTATCCACAAAGAGGATAATAGCTAGGATACTAGGAGCTAGTATATAGATATTAAGGATATTATAGGCAGTATTTAAGGTTACTATACTAGTAAAAGGGGCCTTTATAGCTAAAGCAGAGATTAGGGGCCTCAGGGTTCCCTATATAGTATACTAGGTATACTTATTAGACTATTTACAGCTCTTAAGCTAGAACTTAACTCCCTAAAGGCTTAGAAAGTATCTATAAAGAGTAAGAATACTAGCTTCTAGCTGCTTAGTTTTATCTATACTAGCTATAAGGATTAGAAAAGAAATAATTATTAGATTATACTAGCCTTATTAATAGCCTTTATTAATCTCTTTATTAGAAACCTAGATATAGAGGGGATCTTATAGAGTGCTAATCTATTAGTAGTCTCTATAAAATAAGCATAACTTTATATTAGAGAAGGCTCTAGTAGCTTTATAATTCCTAGTAAGATATTCTTTCTCATTATAGATATAGTAGGTGTTAGAGTTAATAGTCTCTATAAATCTTAGAGGTTTTAGCTAGTAGTGAGATTTAAGGCTTATAGAACCTAAGTAACTGCCTCCTCTCAGATTAAAGAGTATATAGCTATATCCTCTATATATAGAGCTGTGGTTATAAGAGTTACTACTATAATAGTTATACTATAAGGGCTCCTATATAGACTAGGTGTTTAATATATTAGCAGTATATATACTAACTTTATTAATAGTATAATTATATTAAGAAGTATTAGTATAGTACTTAGTTCTAATCTACTTAATCTCTATATCTTTAAGGTAGGCAGTAAGGTTATCTACTTAGGCCTTCTAGTTAGGAGTACTAGTTATCTTATCCTTTAGCTTAGCTTTTATAGATAATACTCTAGATTGCTTATACTTAAGTATAGTAACTAGTATGCTAGCTAGGATATCCTCTCTAATACCTTATAGTTATATATATACCTATTAAGACTAAACCTATCTAGTAATTATAACCTCTATCTAGATCTAAGAGACTAAAAGGAGACTCTAGTAGTTCTTATAGAGGATCTTTAAAATATACTTTATAGTTTGCTTAGAGAAGTAGTAAAAGATAATATAGTTAATCTCTATATTAGATAGTATAGAAAGTCTCCTTTTAGCTGCTCTATCTTAAAGGTTACTAACCTTAGTAAGAAACTTAGAGATATATCCAGGATTATTAATCTCTAGGCTAGAAATAAAGCTTTAAAGCTTCTTATTAGGGTCTAGATAAGTGTTTAGGTCTATAATATTATATATCTTATAGAGGTTATCTTTAAGAGAGAGCTAATTATTATATTAAGTGGAAATACTCTTAAAGGTTTGCTAATAGGCCTTAATATAGTGCTAGCTAACTAGGGTGATTATCTTCTCCTTATTCTAGCTATAAAGCTTAGTATAGAATAGATAATCTTTAAGGAAGTTAGAAATATTATTACTAGTAAACTTAGAGGCTTCTAGACTATAAGAGATAATTAGAGTAGTAGTATATTACTTCTAGATAGCTTTAGCTAATTTCTTAATTACTTCTATAGTGCTAATAGTAAGTAGGGAGACTAAGTCTCCTATAAAAGGTATAGCTATAGCTTTTATAGGTATAACCTTATCTAGCTATTAGCCTAGACCTGCTCTCTATAGTCTAAGAGAAGCTATACCTCTATAGTTTTTATACTTATTATAGATATTTTTACTAATATAGACCTAGTAACTAATCTTAGCACTTTAGAACTATAAAGGTAAAAACTTCTCAGATCTATTATTATTTATAGTAGTAGAGTAAAGAGCTTATTTCTAAATACTTTTAAATATAGCTCCTTTAAAGGGTTCTATACCTAGAATATAGTTCTTAGAGCTAGAAGGGTTTAAAGCAGATATACTAACTTTAAGGGCTCTCCCAGATTTCTTAGAGTATTACTCAGATATAATATAGTAAGTAGTTAATGTAATTTATTATAATTTAATATTAGTGTTAATACTAAAATTTATTAATATTTAAATTATCTAATAATAAAAGAGAAGGGTTATATAGTAATTTAATCTATAATAATTAAGTAGATAGAGAGAAAGAGAGCTTTAACCTCTTTCTCTTTCTAGGTAGTAGTTATAAATTATAGGCTAGGAGTAGTTATAGCCTCTATCCCTCCTATAAGTATATAGGCTCTCCTTCTTAATATAGCTAGAAGTAGTTATAGTCTCTATCCTATCTATAAGTTTATAGACTCTTTTCTATTCTTTCTTATAAGCAATATAATACTATAATTTCCTTAATTCTGTGAATATTAACTGTATAGTAACTAAGATAGAGCTTAAATTCCTTTAGTTAAGCTTATTAGCCTAACTAATATTATTAATTTATTACTTTATTACTAATTATTAGATTCTAGGTTATAGAAAGCAGATATTAGTTCCACTTTTATAAAAACTAAGGAGAAAAGAGAAAACTTTTTAATCTAGTAAAGTTTAAAGCTATTATAGCTAGATTTTCAGGGCTTTAAGTATTCCTATTAAAAACTCTAACTATATAGCTATTATACCTAGTGTTTTCTTAGATTAGGTCTATAAAGAGGCTTCTAAATATTATTTTATAAAGTCTATTATTATTACTACTAAGTTTATAAAGTTAATATTCTATTAAGTAGTTAGGATAATATATTATAGTTTTATATTAAATATAAGCCTGTTTATATAGCATAAAAGTATACCCCTTTTAAGTATTATAGAGGAAGTCTTAAGAGAGAAGAATCTGCCTCTAAGTACTATTAAAACAGGCTAAGAACCTTAAGATAAAAATAATAAAACCATATACTCCCACACACTTATATAGGAATATTATAATATTATAGCTTTATATCTAGAGGTTCTAGAATAAAGGAAAGGATCTCTCTAAGCATAATAACCTTATTACAGATATAATCTATTAAGTAAAAGTGATAAAAGCTTCTAAATAATAAGATAAACTGTGATAATACTAACTGATAATACTTCTCTATCCTCCTCTCTACCCTTAATAAGGTGAAAAGTCCTGCTATACTATGCTAACTAATATACCTGTCTAGGCACCCTCTAAACTAGGCTGTCTGTACTGCTCTGTCTTAGTAGGAGAAAGTATAAAAGAATTACTATTCTATCTTAACTATAGATTTAATCTAAGTGCTTATAGAGAACCTTAATAAGGTCTAGTAGCACTTAAGGCTATAGTAAATATTAGAAAAATCTGAGAAATTTAATAAAAACTCCCTAGAGACCTTAAATTTGTATGCAAATATATATGTAAATACTCTAATAAGAAAAGAGTTAAGAGACTAACTTTAAAGGAGAGAGATAGTATCTACCTTATATAATAAAATATTAAAATAAAATAACTAAGTAATAAATTAAACTATAAGAAACTTAGACTATTTTAGATTAGTAAGAAGATCTTAGATATTAACTATAAACTCTTATTACTAGATACTATAAGATATTATCTAATCTTTTATATTTTACTTCTTAAACTAGTATTATATAGATCTTAAATAAATAACTTAATTATTATAGAACTAAATAAATCTAAGTATAAAGTTAAATAAATTATTAACTATACTAAGGATAAGAATAAAATATAGTACCTTATTAAGTGGAAAGGGTATAGATATAAAGATAACACCTAGAAACTAACTATAAACCTTAAGTATATATAGGATAAACTCTATATATATTAGAAATAACAGATAATAAGCAAACTATAAGTAATAACTATATCTAAGAAGATATAAAAAAGTTAAACTTAACTTATCTAATTCTAGCTAATAGTCTAACTACTATAATCTAATAAACTATAAGATTCTAATCCCTTTATCTATCTAGAAATACTAAAAACTAACTAGAACTGCTCTAATAAGAAGCTTAGAGTACTAGAATTCTAAGTATCTAAGATAATATCTAAGTCTAATATACTTAAAGCATCTACTAATTATACCTTAAAAACTAAGAAAGACCCTATAAGAGGATCCCCTAATATTTTATTCTCTTCTACTACTATAGATATCTCCTTATAACCTTTCTTATAAACTATTCTCTTTGCTTTGCAAATATAATCTAACTTTGCTAAGACCTTATTTACCTCAGCCTATACCTTTTATAGTGCCTCTATTCTTTTATAAAATAATTCTTTAATTTCCTCCTTCTTATTATCTAGGTAATAAGATTCTACTATTAAATACTCTATTATAGAAAGTTAGCTAGATATAGGAAAGATAGAAAGAAGCAGGAACCTATACTAGTAAATTATATTATTAGAAGCGTTATAAGAATAATATATACTACTAATAGTAATATACTCTCTGCAAATTAAGAAGCCTAGTAATATCTTATAATAAAGACCTTTAGACTAATAGTAATAATAAGGTATAACTTTAAAACTATTCTTAGTAATACTAAGAGAATAATAGTAATAATAAAGCATAGAAATTGCAGGATTATTAATAATATAACCTGATATAATATTAGTATTATAGAAGAATTAAGAAATATAATTAATAACTCCTTAATCTAGAGGTAATAACCTACTTATACTAGTCTTAGAGATAAGACTATATAGAGAGAGACCTGATATTATAACCTATTAGATATAAAAGGACTAGAATTACTATAGGTATATCTAGTAACTAGATAACACTTATATATAGTATAATATAGAAATAATAGGCTTTACTTAGTATAGAGAAACTATAATATAGGTTATATAATAATAAGATAAGACTAAGTAAGTAGTATAGATTACTAAGCACTTAGTATAAGCTACTAAGTGCTTACTAATAATTACTAAGTGCTTACTAATACCTAGAGGTAATTAGTATGAGGATAAGAAAATAGCTTAGAACTTATATATAATATAGACTTAAGTCTAGTTTAAGGATAGACTTTTATAGCTTTTTAGTAATTAACTTTATAATTACCCTTACTAGTACTCTTAGCTTTATCTTATACTATAACTCTTTATAAGGACTATAACTAATTACTATACTTCTTAACTCTAGATCTGTTTAGCTTTATAACCTAGCTAAACTATACTATTTACTAAGTGTTATTTCTTAGCTTCTGTTAGCAGAAACCCTACTATTAGATAGCTGACTATAATATTATTCTAACTAAGCTACTTACTTATACCTCCTATATTTTAATAAATATCTTACTTATTTATAAGCTACTCTTTTAAGTTAATATAATAGAAGCAGAGAAAAACTACTATACTAGTAGTTATAAGCTTTTTATCTAATAGTAAATAAATATCTATTACTTCTACTTCTATCTTAAGTAAAGTTAAATTTCTTAAGTTAATACCTTATAATACTATAAGTATTCTAATATAGTTATAGTAATTATTTATAATAATCTCACTTATAAGTCTAAATCTTTATATTTACTAAAACCTATTTATTATATATATTTTTCTATAGGTAGTACTATATAGTATTAACCTATAGGTAGTACTACCTATAGGCTTAACTACCTATAGGTAGTTAAAGTGGGTACTATCTATGGGTAGTTTAGGCCTACCCAAACTACCCATGGGTAGTTTTGGGTACTACCTATAAGGGTACCCGTGGGTAGTTAGCAAGCCTATAAATCGTTGGGACGGATAGTCCGCATGAAAGCACTCAATCTGTAGTTATGCCTCTTAAAATCTTTGTGTGAACGCCGTCACCTCAGAGCCGCAGCTTTCGATCAAATAGAACGGGCCAGTCCAGGTAAGAGAAGCGAATCCCATTAATACGTTTGACCGGCTGGGAGAGAAGTGGTTGCAAGAACTTGAGCTTCAGGGGAACAGAAGATTACCAACTCTTCACGGATTTCTAGATACGAACCGAAGCACACAAGAGGAAACGGAATTGTTAACCTGAAAGATTCGTGGACCAATTGCTGTTGCGCAATGAACACAATACCACGCACCACATCACCGTCCACGTTGTAAAACTTGAAAAATTGAAGTCGATTTTGCTAATTCTTTCGACTATTACTAAAGGCGGGTTTCGTTGTTAGATGGAATGCGACGAATTGCAACATCACTCCATACACTGTGAAGTGCAGCTGCGATGTATTACGGTTTGAAAACGTTCTGACATTCCTACATACTCTCAAGCAAATGTCAGCTTTTTGTTCCTGAAAGGAATCAATGCCAGAATCATTGCGTGAGTATAATAAGTTGTCCGGTCAATAATGTCGTCGGTCAAAAGTCCAACAGAGCCTCTGGTTGTCTTCGAGCCCACGTGACCAAAGACCGCATCATCGGCATCCCCCAGTTCCATACCCTCCCGCAGATATCTCGCGGTCTCCTCAGGTAGGTAGTATGCTGCAGTGCGTGCTCTTCCCATCTTTCCCTCTCGGTCTGCGACCACGATCCAAGCGAAGTTGAGATATGAACCGTCTCGGATTTCCACTCCACCTTCTATCCCGACCCAGTATTGTGCGTCTTTCTCAACCTTTTGGGCGTTTCTCACTCGGTTCATCGCTCCGAGAAGAGTCTCTTCGTCGGAGATGGGCTGGTCGGGGACTCCGGAAGGAACACGGATTCCTCGGAAGTCATGAGAGCCTGACATTGCCGTCTGGAATCCCAATCTGGTGGCGTTCACCTTCACAGGATTCTTCGATGAGACGATAACAATTGCGGCGCGCTCGTCTGCCATCGTTACTACTCCGCGAAAATGTCAGTCGTAAGTTGTGAATCTACTCAGATGGACCTACATCTTTATGATAGGGTGTTTATGTGAATGAGTGGAATGGTATATTGGATGCAAATTACCAAGGAGAGAATTAAAGCAGTGTGTCGAGGTTTGGGTATCGTGACTCACTCGGTGAACCGAAAAAGTGGAGTTGGCCTGGTAACGAAGGCCTTGTTTACTTACGCTGCATTTTTGTTAGGCACGTCCACATATGCACGAGCGCAAATGGGTCTAGGATTCTGAAAACTCATCGTCAGCGTGAGTTTATGTCAGATAGCATGTCGGGTGGGATCTGTATCGGTGCGAAACAACGAGATGGCGCGTTGCTGCTGGGAACCTAGCTAGAATAATGGCAGTTAAGAAGCGATCTATATACTTTAGGTTAGGAAAGTTCTATATTCTCCAGGCACAGAAGAAAATGATCAGCAGAGGAATAATACTATATTATCTCATACACCAGCCCCTCAAGCCAACTAGGGGTATAGGCTCAAGAAATGCGGTTGTGCTGATGAGAGAGCTTCTTGTCTGCAGGGGGTTGATGAGCGCGATCGGAGCAAGATAACACGTGAGGGGTAACATTTGGGGTAACCAGGTGCAACCGCTGTTTTCCGTCAAGAAGCGATAGCCTACATACTCCATGACTAAGAAAGCGCGCTGGGACCCCTCTCTTTTGTCTGAACTTGCTGTGATCGCGAAATAGTCGACCATTCCTCGTATAACAATGAAAGGAAATTGCATTTCTGAATTGATTCTAGTCCTAATCAGCACCGATTGCATCACTTTGTAACCATGGCCGACATCAAGAAATACACCCTTGGAGACTTCAAGCTGCAGAACGGCGAAGTCCTGCCAGGGGCTTGGATCGCTTACAAGACCTTTGGCGACCCCTCCTTGCCCGCTGTTATCTATCCCACCTGGTACTCCGGCTGGATTGCAGACAATGAATGGCTTGTGGGCGAGGATAAGACCTTGAATCCTACGGACTATTTCATTGTCGTCCCCGCGCTCTTCGGCAACGGCCAATCGATAAGCCCTTCTAACTCGGACATCAACCCGTTCCCTGACGTCTCATTCTATGATAACGTGCGAGCTCAGTATGAACTCATCACGGAAGAACTCAAGATCAAACACGCCCGAGCGGTCTTGGGCTGGTCCATGGGTGCAGCGCAGTCATTCCAATGGGCGACGCAGTATCCCGACTTCGTGGACATCTGTGTCCCGTTCTGCGGTGCCGCCAAGACGGCTTTGCACAACCAAGTCTTCCTGGAAGGCGTCAAGTCAGCACTCCTCGCTGCCAAGGGAACCAGTTCCGCAGGAAGCGCGAGGGGTCGCGTGGAGGCTTCTGGACAGGAAAAGAGCCTCCGTGTCTGGTCAGACGAAGAGAAGGAAGTCGGGTTGAAGGCTTTCGGCCGCGGCTACGCAGGATGGGGATTCTCCCAAGCATTCTACCGCCACGAGCTCTACAAGGAACACTACAAAGCCGGAGACCTCGAAGACTTCCTGGTGAACTTCTGGGAGAAGTGGGCTTTGAGCAAGGACCCCGAAAACCTCCTTGTGATGCTCCAGACATGGCAGAGCGGTGACGTGAGCAGGCAGGAGCTGTACGACGGCGACTTCAAGAAAGCGATGGCTGCCATAAAGGCGAAGACACTGGTGCTCCCTTCCAAGACGGACCTTTACTTCCCGTAAGCAACATCTCCCGTTTCAAGAAGCTCATAGCCTGATACTGATCAGACGCAGACCCGAGGACTCTGAATATGAAGTCGCCTGCATGAGTGATGGTGTGGGAGAACTGGATGTATATCCGTCCATCTGGGGGCATTGGGCGGGGGGTCCACCGGGCAACATGGAAGACGTGAAATGGCTAGATGATCGACTGAGAAAGATTTTCGGTTCTGCGCTGAAGACAGCGAGTGACTGATGGAATGTGATTGGGGAAACAAGAGTCCACGCTTGGTCTGACATTTAGTGGTCGATGCGGGAAACACGAGGCAGTCTAGGTAATCAGCCACGTGCAGCATGATGTTTGATAGAGTTTAATTTCATTGTAAGAACTCACCTAGATAAATGGAAATTGAGCCGTGAGGATGTCCCGACTTTCCGATGAGTCATGTCTCGCAACGATGCGATTCCGGGGACATTGATTTTCGATGCTCTAACCACCAGGGCCGGCCCGTCGGTATATTTGCGGAGTAATTTCCATTAACTGAAGTTGTAATTGTCTGTGAAGTGAAGAGAAAGTACGTTGTGGCTTCAGTCCGATGAATGGTATCTGAGTGAGCACACGATGACATGGGCGGAAGTCCGCCCGTCATGTCAGCTAGGTATCAACAAACGGCGTCCAACGAACGGATGTCATAAGTTGGCAGTCTTGGTTGCCAGGTAGTCTGAAGCTTTTCCATAAATCCATAGGAGTTTCCCGCCACAGAAAAGCGAAGAAACAGCACACCCCGAAAGCCTCAGCCAGGATTCACACCATTCGTGTGCCACTATTAAATTCAACTTCCTTATTCTATTAGATACGGCTGATCTTTGCGCTAATTTCCTCGCAGGCCAATTATACTACTAAACAGGAATTTTCCACTATTAGAAACTCAGCTAGTTAACTAGTTATAGATATCTCCATCTGGTGCAATTGCCATGATGACTGGAGTCCTCACAATTCGGATGGGGACTACAAATTCTGGCTGCAAGACTGATGACAGCAACAAGGATGGTGTAAAGTATCCTGGCTGGAAGAGAGGCGATAGCGATGCAGACGGCGTGACCTATCCTCGCTGGAAGTAACAGAGGAACGCGAAGGCCTCCCTCTGTCCGTCGGCAACTTGTGTATTTAAGCGCGGAACAGATACAATTCTCAGTAATTTGCACTATATTTCCAGTCTTCCAGGCCCAAGATTTATCAAAGAAAGCCGGACCCCGCTCCGATTTCTTAACGAAAATCGAAAACTTGTGAGCAGCGCAACTACTGCTTGCCTGCAATGATGGCAGGATCAACAGGCTTCGAATAAGGTACTTACGTAGGCGCAGCCGAGAAAATCCAAGAAACTACGAAAATCTCTCCTGAGTCTGAATGAAGTTGGACGAACGTTCGCAGCCGTCGGACGAACATCTTGATGAATAATCACAAGCACGTCATACTGACTCGCATTCTTGCGATGGCGCGTTGTTGCGCAAAGGCGGGGTTTGACCTTGAAGAATGATACGACCTCCATCGGCGTTAAAGCTTTACAGATTATCGGACAGGATACCTCGTCCGCGATTATTCGCTTGCAGTTTCCTACTCCATTCTGGCTCTGATCAAAGGTTCGACCCGGAGCTTTTCCCCTTCCAGTGTTCTATTCTCATCAAAACATCACCAGCAAAACCCCGGCGAGACGTAACAGCATGACCCAGAACAAGACCCTCATCTTCAAGAAAATCCCCACCGGGCTCCCCGTAGCGGGGGAACACCTCGTAATTGAGGACCGTCCCATCGACCTCATCGATGCCCCGGAGGGTGGTGGTCTGGTAGTCGAGATCATCTACTGTTCGTTCGATCCCTATTTGCGTGGCAAGATGCGGGACCCCGGCACGAAGTCCTACTCGCCGCCGTTCGACGTCGACGGCCCAATTACCAACGACACTATCGGCAAGATTCTGAAGAGCGCAAATCCCGAATTTCCGGAAGGCAGTCTCGTCGTCGCCCACACTCTCATCGCCGAGTTCGCACGCGTCTCTCCCGCCGTTTTGCAACGGGCCCGCAAGATCCACAACCCGCACAACCTTGACCTTGGCCTGTTCCTCGGCCCGCTGGGTATGCCCGGGCTGACGGCTTGGTCAGGCCTGCACAGAATCGGCCAGCCCAAGAAGGGCGAGACGATCTTCGTTAGCTCCGCCGCTGGCGCCGTTGGCCAAGTCGTCGGACAAATCGCCAAGCGGGAGGGGCTCACGGTGATTGGCTCTGTTGGGTCTGACGAAAAGCTTGACTTTATTACCAAGGAGCTTGGGTTTGATGCTGGATTCAACTACAAGAAGGAAAAGCCTCATGATGCGCTGGCGCGGTTGGCTCCTGAGGGTATTGACATCTACTTTGAGAACGTGGGAGGAGACCATCTCGAGGCTGCTCTTGCGAGCATGAAGGTTGGGGGCAGAGTGCCGGTCTGCGGCATGGTGAGTGAATACGCAACAGGCTGACAGGATTGAAACAGAGCTGACGAATTGCAGATTGGGAACTACAACACTCCGGTGGAGCAGCAAGAGGGCATCAAAGGTTTGATGCAGCTCGTCAGCAAGCAAATCACCCTTCAGGGCTTCCTGGTCGGCAACCCTAATTTCGGTCCTGCTCACTTCAAGGACCACCAAGAGAGCTTGCAAAAATGGCTCTCGGACGGAAGCGTGAAAGCCAAGCTCTCCATCACAGAGGGCATTGATGATGCGGCTGAAGGACTAATCGGCATGCTGGTGGGGAAGAACTTTGGAAAGGCTGTGCTGAAGGTCAAATAAAAGAATGAAAGAATCAAAACAGATTGACGATAAAAAGTCAAGCTATTCTCAATAGGATGAAGTATTAATGAGAAAAGTAACACCAGGCCGTCAATCTCAAGGATTCAGGGAAGATGACTAACTGGTATCTGTATGTGATTCATGTGAAAAGAAAAGCAGCATGTCGGCATACCAAGGCAGCAGGACTAGGGCGTGCAAAAAGATTATTCATCGTACTACAAAGCTTGATTACACGATTAATGGGCAGAGGCATGCATTACCCATGGGCCAGCAGGCGGTTACAGCCATTGCACATAAACCAATCCATCATATCAGACGGATGATGCAACGGTAATCCAGCAACCAATTCATTTTTTCAAGCAGTATGACATATCATTGGTTACCAAGATCAAAAGTAAAAGTCGCATCGAAGCTGCGTCGGGCGTTACAGATCGTCACTTTCAACCCCATATTTCCACATTATAGACTGTTCTGTGAGCTGTCTGGAATCTGGGGATTTGAAATCTGGGGATGTTTCCACCGATCGTGACCATGGCCCACCTTTAATGCCGTAGTTGTGCTGCCATTACCTACACCGCGGAGCTCAACCTCAGACTGGACCGCATCGCAGAGCCTCCGATGCATCATCATTTAAGCTTAATTGGGATATTGGTAGTATCAAGCCATGAAACCATCGAACGTGGCCGCGGATCTGTGATTGTCTCTTGGTCAAGCTGTCATCGCAGGGTCCACGGCCATTCCATAGGTCAATGATGTGTGAAGGCGGACGAGTCCGAGCCTGGCAGTATGGGTCAGGTCGAGTGTTCGTGTGTCACAACCAACGAACAACTCCAATGCTACGGATACACAGACACATTAGACAATTGGAAACACCATCTCCCGCGGGGAGCCTCGACGGTCGCCGACTCGTATAGCGCGCCAATGAAGCCCAACGAACGGGTCCAAGGACAGGGGTGGTCTCAGGTTTTGGGGGCTGGACTCGTGGAGTGACGTCTCCCTGCGGTTCAAAAGGTTGGAACTCGGCGCAAACATGCAGGCGGGCGGACACTCCAGATGGAGGAAGAGATTGGCAAAAGTGCGCAGAGCCCAGGGACGTCACCACTCAGAGAGGATTCAGAGTGTCACTCATTGCTACGCTGGGGATAGTTGGATGACAACAAGTCGCACGAAGGGGCACAGGGGGGCCCACCGTAGAGTACACTTTGGCGCAATGGACTTCCTCTGATGGCTTGGAGGTTTGCCGTATACCTACCCAGGGATTCTAAATGTTAGCGCAGTCCTATACTAACTATATGGAGCAAATAATTACTACTATTAGTACTTCCCATACTGCTAAAAAAGGCCACTTTTAAGGTACTAATACTAATATTAATTTTTTAGCTATGCTAATTAGCGTCTCCTCTATCCTGCTAGATTACCTCCTTTAACTTATAAGGCATTATATATATAAAGTTCTCTAATATATATAGCAGAACCTTCTACTATATATTAAGACAGGGCAGTGCAGATAACCCAGTTTAGAGGGTGCCTAGATAGGTGTATTAGTTAGCTTAGTATAGCAGGACTTTTGCCTTATTAAGGGTAGGGAGAAGGATAGAGAAATATTATAAGTTAGTATTATTATAGTTTTTTTCTTATTATTTAGAAGCTTTTATTACTTTTACTTAACGGATTATATCTATAATAAGGTTATTATGCTTAGAGTAATCCTTTCCTTTATTCTAGGGCTTCTAGATATAAAGCTATAATATTATAATATTCCTATATAAGTGTGTGGGAGTATATAGTTTTATTATTTTTGTTTTAAGGTTCTTAGCCTATTTTAATAGTGCTTAGAGGTGGATTTTTCTCTCTTAAAACTTTCTCTATAGTGCTTAAAAGGGATATACTTCTATGCTATATAAATAGGCTTATATTTAATATAGAACTATAATATATTATCCTAACTACTTAATAGAATATTAACTTTGCAAACTTAGTAGTAATAATAATAGACTTTATAAAATAATATTTAAAAGTCTCTTTATAGACCTAATCTAAGAAAATACTAAGCATAATAGCTATATAGTTAGAGTTTTTAGATAGAAATGCTTAAGATCCTAAAAATCCAGCTATAATAGCTTTAGACTTTGCTAGATTAAAAAGTTTTCTCTTTTCTCCTTAGTTCTTATAAAAGTAGAGCTAGTATCTGCTTTCTATAACCTAGAACCTAATAATTAGTAATAAAGTAATAAATTAATAATACTAGTTAGGCTAATAAGCTTAACTAAGAGGATTTAAGCTCTATCTTAGTTACTATTAAAATGGGCTGAGAACTTTAAGATAAAAATAATAAAACTATATACTTCTATATACTTATATAGGAATATTATAATATTATAGCTTTATATCTAGAGGCTCTAGAATAAAAAAAAAGGATCTCTCTGAGTATAATAACCTTATTACAGATATAATCTGTTAAGTAAAAGTAATAAAAGCTTTTAAATAATAAGAAAAAAAACTATAGTGATACTAACTGATAATACTTCTCTGTTCTCCTTTCTGCTCTTAATGAGGCAAAAAGTCCTGCTATATTATGCTAACTAATATACCTATCTGGGCACTCTCTAAACTAAGCTGTCTATACTGCTCTGTTTTAATTATTCTCTATAGTCTTATCTTAATACTCTGTGAGGAAGACTATATATTAAAGAAAAATTATATAAATAAAAGCTACTATTTATAAAGGAAAAGGTACTTTTTATACTGCTTAATTGCTCCTCCTAGGTTATTATAGACCTAATTACTTCTTTCTATAGTTATACTATTCTAGTTTTCTTTATCTAGGCCTATCTTTTATAAGCTTATAAGCCTTATTCTAATCTAAACCTTATTTATATTATTTCTATTTATACTAGCTAGATAGCTACAAAAAGTAGTAACTATAGTTGCTCTTAGAGATATTATCTTTAATCTATTACTAGTAGTTAACTTGCTCTATAATATAGTTTTTATAGCTGTTATAGGTAGGCTAAAGAATATTAAATAAAGCTAGATATAGAGGATATTTTCTAGTAATAATAGTTTAGTATAGTGCTAGAGCAGGAGGGCATAAAGGGGTTATATTTTATTTAGTATTAGGCAGTCTAGTTAGTAAAATAAAAGGGTTAAATAGAGTTAAATCTAGGTTTATAAGGCTAGAGTTATTATTACTAGGAGGTAGTAGAGTATTATAGGGACTAAAAGCTAGTAAGTCTAGGTTTATAATAGTATAGAAGCTAGTTTTACTAGGGTGATAAGGAGTAGGTTCCCTACTATTAGGTTTACTAATCTAGCCTTTTATATAGTATAAGGTAAAAGTCTTTATAGGAAGTTTTAGTATTTTAGAAGGTAGTAGGAAGGAGGGTATTCTAGATACTAGAAGCTATATCTTACTAGTATTACTATATAATTCTACTATAAGGAGGTTTATTTAGAATATCTATAAAGGTCTGTTATTATAGAGTATAGGGTATTTTATAAACTTAGTAGTAATCTTTAAGATATACTAGGTGATAATTTAGAATTAATTTCTCCTTACTGCCCCTTTTATAGCTACTACTAATACTATGCTATTAATAATACTCTTATAAATATAGACTCTAATCTAATTTACTACTTTAAGGCTATATATCTATAAATCCTGCTATTAGAGCTAGAATCTAACTATAGCATTCTTTTAAAGAAGGGTATAAATATTAATAGGGGCTCTAAGAAGCTTATAGTACTAGGAGAGGTTCTCTATAACCTCTATAAATAGTCTATTAGAATTTCCACTCTAAATCAGGTTAATATAGTAAGTAGTTTCCCTTTTCTAGTTTACTACTATTATTACTTAGTAGTTACTACTATACTAAATATAAAAGATAGTAATATCTAACTAGGTAAGTAGGTTATAATAAGTATCTATAATTAATAATATTAAGACCTAGTATTTACTAAGAGAGGGTGCTATTCTTATTTACTAGGTAATTTATCTTTCTAGAGTCTATATATATTTACCTAATCTATATATATTAAACTTAGTAAGGTAATATATCTCTTCTACTTTAAGATAGGTTTCTATTACTAGTTTCTTTTAAATATTATAGAGATAAGTAAGGTAGTATTAGGTAACTAATAGAGGCTATTTAGCCTATTCTCTAGTTATATTAAATTTATAATAGAATTAGGTTTATAAAGATAGTATAGTGTTCTAGCTTAACTTAATATACTAGTTAGATACCTCCTTTTTCTTTATCTTATTTTTTAGTAGTTCTAGATTACTAGCTAGACCTATAACTAGGAGTTCTAGGATACTATAAGGGTTATTAATATAGATAGGTTATTTAGAATTATTAGTGTGGTAAGAGCTATAACCTAGATAAAGAGAAGGCTTATTATTATAAAGGTTAAAGGCTCTCTCTCCTATTTATCTATTTTCTTAGTATATAGTAGTAATAATTCTATTCTAGTAGGTATAGTTCTATATAATATTAATTATAGAGTAATTATTAATAATATCTCTTACTTTAGTATTATAGTTCTTAGATAAACTTAGATTTAGGTCTATAAAGGGCTTAATAGGTATATTAATAGGTGTAAAAGCTTCTACTACTTAAATATTAAATATAGATACTTTAAGGTTAAGGTTAAGTATCTTAAAGTATCTAAAGTAAAGCTATACTAGAGTTAATCTCTTTATAGATATAGAGTTAGAAACTATAAAGTTCTAAGTATAAATTATCTTCTAAATCTTCTTATTATATAGTAGAGAGATAATCTTTTTAATATACTTAGCTCTATTAGTGGTTCTTAATAGGGTTAGAAAGACTATACTATCTATTTTTAGATTTCTATTATAAAACTTAGAAGTGATTTAATTTATCTATATATTAAAGATTTCTTTAAAGAAAGAACTAGTTTAGTACTTAGCTAACTCTAGTTATATATAGTAGTAAAGCTACTTAAAGTAGAGTATACTTAATATCTATAACTGCTCTTCTTAGAGTTAGAGTATATAGATAACTTTAACTAAGTATTTAAGGATAGATATTATACTATTAAGAAGCTTATAGATAGCTATTATAGATCTAATTAGTGTTTTAAGATATAATTCTGCCTTTTTATTATACTAGAAGTTATTATAGAAGTAGAAAAAGCCTAAAAGTTAGTTAATAAGTAAGATAGAGTAGAAAACTACTTTTTTACTAATACTCTTTTTAGTTAGTAATTAGAGAATAAGTATAATAAGCTAGCTTTTTTATATAGTAGCTTTACTATCTTTAATCTTAGTATTAGTAGAGATATAGTATTATTTAATAAAGCTAATTCTATTAGGGAGGTTATAAGTGAGAAGTTAAAAACTAGTTTCTATATTAGAAACTAAAGGGAGAGTTTTAGTCTAAATAGTTCTTTATAGATTAAATAAGTTAACTATAGTAGCTAGCTCTCTTTTATTTCCTTTAGTCTAGCCTAGTTATTAAGATCTAGTAGGTTAAGGCTATTAGAGATAAATATAGAGTTAAGTTATAGAGGTACTAGAGTAAAGCTATTAGAGCTTTTTATATTTAAGGTTCTTATTTAGCTTAAGAGGGAATTAGAAGTAGAAAGAAAGTATCTACCTAGCTAAGTACTGCTTATTAATCTTTATAGCTAGGGTATTTAAGGTTCTCTTAAAAAGAATAAAGTTAGTAGATATAACTATAATCTCTAAGAGCTTACTATTCTACTTATCTCTTTTCTAAAAAAACTTCTCTAAAATAGTAATAAGAAATGCTTTCTTAACCTAGATATTAGTAATTTTAGTAGGAAAACTCTTAGATAAAGATATTATTAAGGATAGGGTAGATAGAGGTAATTATAGACTTAATTAAGGCTTCTAGTAAGGAGAGAAGGTTATATAAATAGTATAGAAGAGTAAAGGTTTATAATATTATAAAGAGAGGGTTATATATAGATAAGTATAGGTTAGGGTAGGAATTTATACTTAAATATCTATAAAGGGGGCTTAGAATATAAATTAAGTTAAGTTATAATACTAAATTAATTATTAATAAGTTAAATCTATTTATATTAAGAGAGATAAAGTAGTTATTTATATATAGATTAAAGGGGGTAAGCTGCTAGTTACTAATTATTAACTACTTAGAATAAAGAGATAGGATAAGAATAGGTAGTAAGAGGAAATAGTTATAAGGGTTAACTTCTTTTCTTATCTAATTAATCTTAACTATAAGGAAGGCTTAACTTTTTAAGTAAATAATTTAGTAGAAAGTAGGGTAACTAGGTTATATAACTAGACTCTTTCTAGCTCTCTCTAGCTTTTTCTTCTTTCTCTATAATATAATAGAAATAGTAATCCCTCTTTTATATTTATAAAGTATAATCTTAAGCCTTTTTTAATACTTATTAGTTATAGCTTTTATTAGGAATTTTAATAATCTTTATATACTGACTTAGCTGATAAAGTGTGTTTTCTGGCTTTTTATAAATAAACTAGTTTCTAATAAGAGAGACTATAACTTCTCTCTATATATTAAGCTCTCTATTAACTCCTTTATAGTAAGTGGACTTGCTCCTTTAGCTCTTATTTTATATATTTGCTAATCTTCTTATATAGGTTATAGTATCTCTTATATAGTATTTATTTAAGCTTCTAGAGCCTTTTTAGCTATATTAGAAAGTAGACTTCTATATAAAAGTCCTGCTTTTAGATAACTATAAGATTATTATTTATTAGTTCTAGGAGGCTTATACTAGTTCTTACTACTAGAGTATAATAGAGAAGGGACTACTATTCTATAGGTGTGTCTTTATTACCTTAGTAGTTATAGGTATCTTTAAACTTTAGCTAGTAAAGATAATTAATTCTAATAAACTTAAAGTTAGCTATAGCTTCTATATTTAAGCTAATAGAGGTTATAATATAGTTCCTTATAGTAGTTATAAGTAGTATACTTACTCTCTTTATAATAAGACTACTAGAGCTTAGATCTATAAGCTATATTTTAAGTATATAAGTATACCTAGTAATACTTATATAAACTATCTTTACTATAAATAAGATTCTAAGTGTTTCTTTAACTCTAAGGGAAACTATAAGGCTTTTAGCTATAGTATAGGTGATCTAGAGTAATAGAGTAGTAAATTTAAGGGAGTAGTTATCTAGTTCTAGATTAACTAGTAGATTATAGAGAGGTTTAAAGTGACTTATTTAGGATTTAAAACTATAATAGAGTGCTATAAGACTTAGCTAAAGGAGTATAAGTCTAGGTTACTATTTATTCTTACTAGTTACTCTCTAGCTAATTTAGATATTTCTATTTCTAATAAGAGGGAGCAGGTTAAAATTCTAACTAGAGTTTAAAGGAGAAGAGTAGAAAAAAGGAAGAACTAATATAATATTCTATATATATAGTGGTCTTTATAGACCTAAAAATATAAATTAATAAATAAAATCCTCTTTATTTAACCTTAAAATGCTTTAATATATATGCTCTATATAAAGTGATATAGGAGAAATTAGGAAAAACTAGGAAAAATTATATAAAGTTTTAGTAAATTAGGTAAAATTAACTAGCTATAATAATACTTTTCTAATATAGTAGAGCACCTTAAAATATAGATAGGAGGGTTTCTTTATCTTTAGTTTCTTTAGTAATATAACTATTTATAGCTAGGAAAACTTACTAATCTAACTACTTATATAAGGCTATAGTTATATAAGAGGATAAGTAAAGAGTTAATTTAAAAGTAAGAATATTATTATAAATATAAAATAGATAAATAATTGCTATAGGAGTGGAAACTAAAGAAGAGCAGATAGATAATATAAAATAATATAATATTATATAGAGATATACTCCTTTTTAGAATATAGAGTATAGAAGTCTGATTTGGGGTAGTAGTATAAAAAATAACTAGCTAGGTGCTATAGATATAGCTAAACTATTAAAGTTAAACTATAACTTAAAGACTTTCTAGGTAATAATAAGCTAGAACCTAGTGCTTAAAGCAGGAGGCTGTTTAGTTAAGGTGGGAGGCTATAAAGAGGGATCTTTTAGGATAAGGTATAGAATATCTAAGTAGTAATAGAGAGAAATAGAGTAAACTAATTATTAGGAAGGTTATAGTATGCTTCTAATAGGTTCTATATAGTAGGACTTACTGTAAGTATAGTAGTAATCTTAGTAGTATAATTTCTAATATAACTATAGTACTTAGGTTTAATATTACTATTACTAATAAGATTAGAACTATAAGGGTGTGAGGGTAGACTTATATAGTAAGTAGGATAATATAGGTATAAGTAGGCTAGCCTTAGTATTATTTCTAAAGTCTATTCTAATATACTAAGCTAGGGAATTATAGTTAAGTAATTAAGGTGGGGAGTATAGTAAATTCCCCTAAGAGTGTAAGCCTTATCTATTATAGATATAAAAGGGTCTAATCTTTTATAGCAGGGCTGATTCTAGCAGGTTATGCAGTATTATTCCCTATTTTAGTATACTAACTGTTTCTAACTAGATTAAATAGCTAAAGCTCTATATAAAGTTTTTATATTACTCTTATCTAGTTAAGAGCCTCCTTTAGGGCCTATAAATACGCCACTAAGCGTATAATCTGCTATAAGATATTACTATCTAAATTGCTTATTAATAGAGAGTTAGTATTATTAGAATTAGTAAAAGGTTTTTCTGCTTCTTCTTTATTACCTTTATTAGAATAGGGGTAACTATAGGTGGGGTAAATCTTATTAAGTTAGTCTATAAGGTTAAGTCTATACTAGTTAATATTTTCTGGTTTCTAAAAACCTTTTAGAGCCTTAATAAACTTCTTTAAGCAGTTTCTAGTATAAGTTAACCTATAAAGGGGTTCCTCTATAAGGGTTTTAAGCTGATATAAAGTGTTATTAGAAGCCTTTAAATAGATTCTAAAGGGGCCTTTTTAATAGTAGTTAAGCTTAGTATCTAAAGACTTATCTATATACTATTTAATATTAAATATTAGAATAAGGTTACCTACTTCTAATTTCTAAGTATATAAGATATAGCGTTTCTAGTAATTAAATCTGTTTATAATATGCTTATACTAGGCTATGATTATCTTCTATATAGTAGTGCAGTCTTTATTAAGCTATTTAAAAGCTCTTATCTATATAAGAAGCTTCTCTTTAAATATTATTACTTAGTTTTATACTAGCACTTTCTAGGTTAGTATAAATATCTTAATTAGAGTTATAGCTTTATATCTATAAAGCAGATAGAAGGGGCTATAACTAGTTAAGGCTCTAATAGAAGTCCTATTAGTAAATAGTGCAGCTTAGAAGGATAGCTAGAAGTCTTTACCTATATTCTTTATCTAAGTAGCAAGAGTATATATAATAGTTTAGTAGCTAACTTTAATAGTGCTATTAGTATATAGGTTATAGATAGTAGTAACTTTTTGCTTAAGCCTGTACTTATAGTTAAATTTAATAACTATGCTCTTATTTTTAGGGCCTCTATTAATAATAAGTATATTATAGAGCCTATAATAATAAATAATATCCTCCTATATAAACTTAGTAATAAGGTGAGAGTTAGCCTGCTATATTTACTAAGCCTCTATCTATCTAGTTAGGAGGCACTAGGCTTTAACTATATTCTATTTGCTAATCTTCTATATATTTAATACTATATAAGTAAATAGCAGCTCTGAGAGTGCTGAGAAATAGTAAGGGTTATCTATATACCTAGACCTATACTTTTAATAATTTTTATAAGTTTAGACTTATTTACTAACTTATTAATAGAGGCTATACTAGTAATACTGCTCTGCTAACTATTTAATAACTATATTATATCCTCTATATCTACTTTCTTAGTATACTTTTATAATAAGCTTAGTTTAGGTTTATAAATTATCTATAACTTATTATAGAGTAGGCTTATATATACTAGGATATATAAATAATAACTTATTTTTTAGGAAGAATTTCCCAGCCTCCTTCTTAAACTTATAGTATAGACTAAGCTTAATTTTATCTAGCTATTTTAAGGTACTAAGGTAGTAAGTAATTTAGTATAAATAGTAATTCTAGTATAAAGAGCTATCTAGTATAGTGTTAGGGATATCTATAAGTCTTAGAGACTTTTATAGGATATTATTAACTTTAGTAGTAAGAATCTTAGTAGGGTAAACTCTATTTCTATCTATCTATATCTTATTAAAGAAAGAGATAGTAATTAGATCTATAAAGAAGATTTGCTTATTAATCTAGTTATTAATTTCTCCTTTAGTATCTTAGTTAAGCTTATCTAATAGTTTGCTAGGTTTATAAGATAATCTATTAGCTATAGTATTCTAGCTTCTAGGTAGGTACTTAACTTTAAAGTTAAATATATAAATCTATAAGATCTATTAGATAATAAGGGCTTTAGGCAGGTTAGAGGTAGTGCTATTAAGCTAAGTAATAAGAGTCTTAGTATCTATTTCTAGTATAAAGTGGTAACTATAGAGGTAAAAGTAAACTTATTTAAGGGCTTTAAGTATATCCCTTAACTTCTTCTTCTTAGTATTATAGTTTAGCTTTATACTAACCTATAAGCTACTCTTATATCTAGAAACTATATACTTACTATTAATATATTAACTAAGAATAGTGCCCTAATTAAGGCTACTAGTATTAACTATAAGGTAGATTTTACCTATATTAGTACTATAGTTAAGCTTAATAAAAATAGGAGTAGAGGTAAGTTAGTTTTTAAGAGTATTTATAGCTAACTACTAAGGCTAGTTCTATTTAAATAGAGTATCCTTCTTTAAGAGTGCTATAAGTAGCCTAGCTATAGCTAAAAATCCCTAAACCTAAATATAATAGAATATTATAATATTAAGGAAGGATCTAAGATTAGTGAGGTTATTATAGACTCCCTATTTTCTAATTTTAATAATCTTTAATTTCTCTAGCTTTTAGCTATTAGTGCTATAAATATATTCTATAATAGTAATAGATTGCTAGGCTTATTATGATTTCTTAATAGTAATAGTATAGCTAGCTAACTTAATATTAATAAGAACCTTATTAATATTCTAGATATGCTTTAGGATATATCTATATAGTCTGGAGTAACTAGGGACTTCTTTATTATTATACTTTAAGATAGAGCCCTTAATAGCTATATTATTAAGAAAAGCTTTATAGTAAGTTAAGATTAGGTTATATAGAATTTATATTATAACCTTTATAAACTAGGCTATAGAGTTAGTAGCTTCTTAAAGTAGAATATATATCTAAAGGAGGCTAATTAGTATTATAAAGGTTATAATATTATAGTTATATAGATCTAGTAGGACTTAGTTATATCTAGAAAAGAAATCTAATAGTAAGAGAAGCTAGTATATTATAAAGTCTTCTAAAAACTTATTACTAGATAGGAGTAAAGCTATATTATATAGAGTAATAGTATTAACCTTAGTTATAGAGTTAATAAGATATATCTTTCTATTCTTTTTTCTAACTAGGAAGAAAGAGTTCTAGTAGGCTATATAGCTTTATTTAAGGATACTCTTCTTTAGCCTATTCTTTAGGATTATTATTATATTACCCTCTAAGACTTTTAGGATTAGTATACTTCTTACTTACTAGGCTTTATAAGAGATAACTCTAATTATTTATAGAGGAGCTATAAATAGATAAATAGATCTATAATACTTAAAACTCTATATAAGAGCCTTCTCTCTATTACTTAGAACTTTAAAGAGAAGCTTCTTCTCTTTTAGGTTAAGGTAGTTTATTATTATTAGAATCTTATTAAGTTATTCTACTATAAGTTACTTCCTCTTAGAAATAGTTAAAAACTTTAATTAGATAAGGTTTATAAAGGTGCTTTTTAATATTAGTTTAAGGTTTTTTTTTGCTTTTATCTAGGCTTTTAACTTCTACTCTAGGTCTCTTTTAGATACTAAGCTATTAGAAGGTAAGTTATTAACTAGCTAGACTTTCTTATTTTTTATTTTATATATTATATTAACCTCTCTATATATAAAGAATAGAATATTATTATAGATATAATTAGTTCTTAGTTTATTCTAGATTCTTATTAGGACTTTTTCTAGAAGGTTCTCTTTTTAGTAGGACTAATAGTATATCTAGATATTAGCTATATTAAATCTAATTCTTTATTCTAAGTTAAATAGATTTATAAAGAGTAAGAGATATATTTTAATAGAAAGGAGAAGTTATTAAAGCTTTTTATTAGTTATAAACTTTAGTAAGTTAGTCTTATATACTACTTACTCTTTATAATACTCCTAGATAATAAGGTTAAATCTCTTAGCTATATAGCTAAGAGCTTTAATATACTTAGATCCTCTTATATTAAAGATACTAATAGTAGTTTTCTAGTTTCTAAAAAGGGTAGCCTTATTATATATAAGGAGGTGCTTAGCTATTCTAAATAATATAAGCTTAGTACTATTATATAGCTTAGTAGGAATTAGTTCTTTCTTTTACTAATAGGTTAGCTAGTTTCTATCTCTGCTTTATTTCTAGAAAAAGAGAGGTTTGCTTAGAATATTAGTTAGAAGTGCTAGAACCTTCTCTACTTTATAGCTAGATATATAGTTAGGGTTTATATAGTTAGCTTTCTTTTTCTTTTTCTAGTAGTAATATTTATAGAACTTTTTTAAAAAGGGTTTATAATAGTTAGAGTGCTACTTATTTTTATAGAATTAGTATCTAGGAGTATATATTTATAATTCTAAAATAGCTTAGATAATTACTTCTATTCTTAGTATAATAGCCTGCTTAAGGGAGACTTTAAGTACTATATAGAAGATATTACTGTTTTTATTAAATATTACTAAAACCTCCTTATCCTCCTCTAATTCCTCTTAGACTAGGAAGTTAAAACCTTTTAGTAAATTAGCTTCTATTATTAATATTACCTCCTCTAGTATATATAGGCTAGGCTAGCCTTCTAGGTTATAAAGCTATAGCTATAGACTTTTGCTTAGTTATTTATTAATTTCTATAATTACTAAGCTAGCTACTATATTAGAATTAGTAGTAATAGCCTCTATTTTCCCTCCTCTATAGGAATTAAATAGGCTTACTAAGTATAAGAGAAGCTAGTAGGGTTAGGAAGTATAGTAGCAAAATAACTAGTAGAATCTAAAGTATAGAATATTAAAGGAGTATAGATTTTCTAATTATTAGTCTAAAAGATACTAATTATCTAAGTTAGTAAGTATTTTAGTATTATCTTAGTATATATAATAAATAGAGCTCTAAGAATTATATTCTTAGATATCTTACTATATCAGCTAATAAAAAAGGGTATATTAGGTATATAATAGCTACTAATATAGATATTTTTAACTATAATATTCTTAAAAGTTACTATAGCTTAAGTATCTATAAAGTCCTAGACTCTAAGATATATAGAGATAATACTCTTCTATATTTTATTATAGTTAATATATTTCTCAGAGATAATATTAATAGTAGTATTAGTATTAATAATTCTATACTGCTCTAAGTATATAGACTAACTAATCTTTATAGTAATCTAGAAGTGTGATATAATAAAGTCTTATATAGTGAGGATTTTATACTAGTAGGTAATTATAGTATAGCATAGATACTCTACTAAATTATTAAAAGAAGTAACTAGTATATTAAGATTCTCTTTAAGTTAAGTGCTAGGCAGAATAATATTTATTATATTAATATCTACTATATTATAGAGAGGTAGTTAACTAAAAACAGAAAGTGCTAAGCTACTTATAAAGGCTTAGAAACTATAAATTATATTTATAAAGGGAGGAAAAATACTAGTTAAAGGGAAGGGGGTTAGACAGAATACTAAGTAAAAGAGAATTATATTTAAACCCTGCTCTTAGTCTAGTATAGCAGCTTTATAAAGTGTCTAAACTGCTATAGCCTCTTCTTTATAAACTTAAGCCTAAATATAGGCCTTAATAGTGCTAACTTCTATCTATAAGAGTGCTTTATACTAGGATATAAAAGTTAGGTCTGCTTATATATTATTCTAATACCTGATCTCTTATATAAGTTAGCTACTTAATCTAGAAGCTTTTATAATATAGTTAAGTAGATCTCTATTTATAGGTATAAATATATCTAGCTATTAATTACTATTTTACTAGAGGTAGTTCTAGATAACTAGCTTTATATACTTATAGACTATATTATTATAGTTATACTAGACTTAGTAAAGAAAGGATTCTAGGATAGTAACCTTTCTATCTGCTTACTTAGCTTATAGGTTTTTAGTAAGAATACAGCTCTCTAATATTATAATAAAAGACTTAGATTAAGAGATCTTAGCAGCTTTTAAGAAGCTATTATTAACTAGAGTGTTCTTATTCTTATCTATAACTTCCTTAATATAAGGCTCTAGAAGTAGAGTGGGAAAATAAGTTATATTTAGATCTATAATATAGACTCTCTTTTTAGGTCTAGTAGTAGGGTAAGATATTATATAGTAATTCTAAGTTTATAATCTAGTTATAGTATTAATATTAGTATCTATAGAGAGGATAATAGCTAGAATACTAGAAGCTAGTATATAGATATTAAGGATATTATAGATAGTATTTAAGGTTACTATACTAGTAGGAGGGGCCTTTATAGCTAAAGTAGGGATTAGGAGCCTTAGAGTTTCCTATATAGTATATTAGGTATACTTATTAAACTATTTACAGCTCTTAAGCTGGGACTTAACTCTTTAAAGGCTTAAAAAGTATCTATAAAGAGTAAGGATACTAGCTTCTAGCTGCTTAGTTTTATTTATACTAGCTATGAGGATTAGAAAAGAAATAATTATTAAGTTATACTAGTCTTATTAGTAGCCTTTATTAATCTCTTTATTAGGAATCTAGATAT
>JAVHLV010000446.1:0-43802 GCA_036785495.1 Colletotrichum neosansevieriae
AAGCTGTGGAAACTGCTAGCTTTTACTGTCTAAGTTAAGGTTAAACCTAAAAGGGTTTTAGGTTACTGAATTACTTAATAAATAACCTAAATAAGGAAATAAGTGGGGCAGCTTAGCAAGCAGCTTACGCAGCTATAGAAGGCTCTAGAATCCAAGCCTTAAGTATAAATAACTCGCCTCTCCCTCTCTAGAATACTCCCTTTTACTTAGAAGGTAGACACTTTAATATTAACTTATTTATACTTATTATTTCCCTTTTGAGCTATCGATTACGTTATCAACGATTACGTAACCTAAGAGCTACTATAGCTAATATATTTAGTGTCTTTAATATATCTACTATATATACTATACCTAGCTTATTTATAGCTTCTAGCTTCTTAGCTACCTTAATTATTATTAATAATCCTTATATTAACTTCCTAAAGAGAGTTATTATCACTAACTAAGCTGCTATAGCCCAGGCTACTAGATTTTGCTAGCTTACCCACTTCTATACTAGCTTTATAACTATATAAGGCTCTATTACCACTTCCCTAATATATATTATACTTATTAATATCACTAAGCTAGTAATTATCTAAGGTAATAAGTGCTATAAGATCTATGCTTTAATTTAGGCTAGATATATTATTATTAGTCTATTTATATATATTAATACCCTTAAGATATTTATTATTAAATATATTAAGGATAACCTAGAGTTTAGTGCTATCTCTATATTCTTTATTATAAAAAATATACTTTATTATAACTTCCCTAGTATCTATACTAAGGATAATAGTTATATCTTATAAACTATAATTAATAGCAATAACCTCACTACTATTAATACTCTTATTAATATTAAATTTAGTAAAGATAAAGAGGTATTAAATTATTAATATAAGGATATTAATAGTGTCTAAGCTATCTATAACTATATTATTACCCTTATAGTATCTATTACTATTATTAAGGAGTAGAGTAATATAGAGAGCTTCCTAAAAATTAATAACACTACTTACTAGGTATATATTAACTACCTTTAGGAGGATAAAGTATTTATAACTACTTATTAAATAGATATTAGCTAGCTCTCTATAGCTAAGAATAATAATAATAATAATATTAAGGAGGAGTATATTAATATACTCTAGCTTAATAAGCCTGCTTTTTCTACTACCCTAACCTAAGTATAGTTATAAAAGCAAACACCTTTATAATATTTACTCCTAGTATAGAATAACTATAGATTTAATTAGATAGAATATAGAAATAGAAAAGTTTAGGTAGAGAACTAGTAATAAAGCACTATAGTTAGTATATTACACATTAATAGCAATCTAAGCATATATATCAGTTTATGCACTATATTATAGATAATATAATTTTTTTATTATATAGATAATTAATACATTAAAGAGATTTAACCCCTTAAGTATATAAATAGACTTAAACATACTTAATGCATTTAAGCTGCTTAATATACTTAACGCATTGAACACACTTAATATACTTAATATGTTAAATATAATAAATATAACAAAGGCTCTTAGAGCATTTATTGCCTTTAAGGAGAGATCCTTTATTTATTTATATTATATTTCACCTAATAATATATTCACCCTAGTAAGCTATATTAATAATAATATAGAAACTCTATATATTTCTATTAGTAAGTAAACCCTTATATAAAGTTAAATATATACTTTAGTTAAATAGACTAGCGGAATAGTAATAGTATAGATAATACTAAACTATATATAATAGAGCTAATTATATTAGGGCTAAGTAGGTTACTAAGGCTCTTATAATAAAAATACCTAAAAGATAAACCTTTTAGTAAGGTAAACACTATTATATAAGAGATAACTCCTTACTCTCCTAAGAGGTTTTTATAGCTAGAAATATAAAAAGCTCTATTACTATAAATAGAGCTTTATATCTATCTCTCTTTCTTATGCTTATTCTATAATTTATAATAAGTTCTCTAAGATATTAATACTAAACCTAATATATTAATATACTAGCTATATATAAAATATATTTAGTATTATTAATAATATATAAAAGATTATACTAGAGTTTAGTATTAATATAATTAATAAACCTCTTTATTTTATTAAGTAGCCTAGATAATACTAAGAGTATATTACTAATATAGCTCTTAAGAAAGCTCTTATTAATACCTCTATAAAAAATAACTAGATATATAATAGTATTATATATAAGTAAGTAAATACGGTATTAAAAGTAAATTAGGTTATTATATACTCTATCTATTAGCTCTTTTTTTAATAGGCTCTCTATAATACTAAAGTAGAGGCAGCTCTATAGAGATTAATAAGTATAGCTTATACTAAATAGAGAGAGTATTATTAATAATAGTATAGCTAGTAGATAAAGTAGTAATAGAGATAATATTAATAATATAGATAATAAATAAGAAAATAAGTTAATAGATATTATTATTAAACTATAAAGTTAAGCATTATAAGGCTGTCTAGTGAGATAGGTATATATAAGTATAGCTATAATTAGGAGAGAATCACGTGACTAAAGGCTGTGTGTATTGTTAGGAGGCATAGAGTTAGAAGGTCTGTTGCAAAGCAGGTAAAATCACTGTGCAGTGGCCAGAGGCCCCGATTTAACAAGTTAAGCCTTGGTCTTTGCCGCAACCCCACCCCCCCCCCCACCCCCCCTCCACACCCAGAAACGTCCGGGGCATGGCTGACATAAAAGTCGAATGGGGGGAGTGCCTAACAATCCCATGTGTTCCCCCGCTAAGAAACTTCTTCTTTCTGGCGATCTGATCTGCGCCCTGGCCACATCCTGCGAGGTCCCCCGCAAGCGGCCAATAGCAACTACTCCTGCGCCGGAGAAGACGCTAAAAAGTGGCTAGCAAGCAGCAGTGACTTCACCCGCACCAACTCGACCTGAATCCCTTCGTCGAGCCAGACTTTTGAATCCGCCTTTTTTGGTTCTTCATCTCACCCGCCGAGTACCTAATCATTGAGCCTTCACCTCGCTTCGTGTGACATCGTCCACGGAGCTAGACACGCGCCATTGGTATTGCTCCGTCGGCCGAATATTTTTACTTCATATTGTCGACGCGCAACGGTCGCCGGGGCCCTCGCCTAACCCGTCCCGAGTGCTTCCGCAGTGACTACGAACCTTCGCAATCCTGAAGACACACCCACCTTCCCTTCCAACCGGCCCCTTGTATCCCATCGACAGACTCGACCCGTGCTCATCATTGGATTCGCGCATCCGACCCGTACCAAGACCTCGGCCGACCGAAGAGCCTCCATCAGGCAATCTGGCGCATGAACGGACACCTCGACGGCCATGAATAAACGAGTTGACGTGGTCCCGGATATGCCCCGCAAACGACGAAGGCTTCTTTCCATGGCTTCGAATCCCCCTCCGCTGACCTGGCCGCCCGCCGAAGTGCCTGTCGAAATCTTTGACGAAATTACCACCTACCTTTCTCGGTCCGACGTCAAGAGTCTCCGCTTGGTGAATCATGAATTCGATCGCATGGTTTCAGCCAAATACTTTCGGAATGTCGTCGTTCCTTTTCGGTCGGAGATGTACAAAGTCAGGAAAGGACTTCACGAAGAGGACGATAAGGAGACTCAGCCATGCGCCGACACGTTATTTTCGAGTGGTATGCGCATCTTTCAGTCCTTTGGCGACCACATCCTTCGATTCGCCCTGTCGTTAGAGCTGGACGAGGAAACTTTGGCTTATCCTCCGATCAAGCCAACCCAAAAAGCCGTCACGTCTTATTGGGGGATCTACAGATGGCCCCACGAGTCGTACCACCGGTACACAGAGCTGGAGGGACTGGAGCAGACTGCCGACGAGACCGCATCTATGAAAGAAGCCTTGAACTGCTTATCCAAAGTGCAAGAGCTAGGGCTCTGCTGTGACGCCGGATTAGGCTATCTATTGGGTCCAGATCAGCAGCTCGAGAACCCACCCTTGCCTCATCCAGTATTTGGTCTGCGCAGTCTACGCTATAAGACTCTCCAGCAACGTCTGGCGTGGGCCGAGTCGGCCAGCATGAGTGCACGAAAGCTCGCATTTGAAAGTCCCCGAGACTTCAAGTACACTGTTTTGGAGTCGATGGTGAAGAATGCGGGCTACACGCAAGATCAAACCAGGGACGCCATCTCCATGCTTCTGAGCACTGAGAATGTTTCACTGATGAACCTTGACTTCGACGAGCGCAGCAATGCTGCCATGGATTCAGCTGTACATGTCACCTATACCAACGGTCCTGCTGGCCAAGCCCTTGCCTTTTACAATGCTCAACAGGGTCCCAATGCCGACCCGGCCACAGTCGCAGCTGCTCTGAATGCAGCTGACGGGAATGGAGACGCCGCCAGCACGCAGGTGCAACGAGCGGTGGTGACAGCTCTCAGCGAGTCTAGGTCCACTCATCCTCTTCAGCCGAAGAATCTGACTAGAGCTCAGAAGGAAATGCTGCTGGAGCTAGAATGGGCTCACCGGGCACTCATTCAGTCATACGTCATAGCCCTAATCGACAACGCGCGAACGAATAGCTTCAGCTCATTGACGACTTTGACGATCGCCAAGATACCCAGTAGCCACATTTTCATGTTCCAGCGACACGACTTTTGGCAAAGTTTGCCGAATCTGACAAATGTCGCCCTTGCGGTCGTTGCGGACTGGCGTCAAGTGGTCAAGGTCGCACCCGGCTGCGTCGAGGACAGTTATGTCTCTCCAATCGATGCCGTTACCAAAGTTCGCAACTTGCTACAGGATCACCTTGCCAAGCAACCCAATATCAGATTCCTTCACTTCGAGTGGTTATGTGGTGGTGAGTTCGCTCCAGGGTTGACGCAGAGGAACCAATATATCCTCCCAGCGCCATTTTGTACTCCGACACAGATGCTGGGGCAAGATACAGCCACGACGCCAGGGCTTTTACTCTCCTTACCGCACATCAAGCATCTGTCTCTCAAGAACTGTTACAGCACACCGCACGTGTTCTTGCAGGTTGTTCGGTCTATGGCCAAGCAGTCTCTTGAAAAGTTGGAGATGGAGTCGGTGTCACTAACGGGGCCACCCTCACGGCGTCAGGGACATTTTGCTGCCTTCATGCAAGGGCACGCCGCGGGGCAGCACATACCGTTTATTGCGCAACTCGCACCTCAGGGCAATGCACATATGGGCGCTCCGCAGCCTCCGCCATTGCCGCCTGCGCCTAACCAAACCCCTCACCCTGTCGTTGTTCAGCCAATTCCACCTGGAATAGGCGGGATGGGGTTGGCAAACAATCCTGGGAACGTTGTACCCCACGGTTTCAATGTTCTTGCCAACGCCCAGGGCCAACCGATATCTGATCAGCCAGAACCCGACCTGAGCTTTTACCGGCTGCGGCAGCCCGAGTTACTCACCTGGGCAGGGATCATTGAGCGTCTAGCACCTGCGCCTAGCATTGCAGACTTGACAACGGCGCCGTCTCAAATAGAAGTGTTGGACGACGAATGGGTCGAAATGGAGGTGAAGAACGATGGCGGTTACCGGTACATACCCGGACAACACACCCTAACCAGGGAAAAGGCAAAGTTCGGCATCGAGTGCATGTCTTTCAAGTCATGCGGCTATGTCTGTGTGGACGTACCGGCCGTCGACAACAGCAACGTTTTGCCAGTCCGTCCCCCTTGGCAAGAGCTGCAAGAAACTACCACGAGGCGTAGGGAATTAGCGCCTTTCATGCAGTTGTGTACCGACAGGTTGGCTGGAAGGATCACGAACTATTTGCCATCACAGGAACGATTCAACCTTGCGACTGCGTACGCCATGGATACCGAGTGGACCAACGTGTACGACGAGGAAGTAATTGAAGCTGCCAAGCGGGACGGTATATTGCGTCCTGGCATAGGCCGCTTCAGTGGCAACATCACCAAGGCAGCTAATTAGATCAGGCTAAACAGTACGGTATCTTGGTATTAAGGTCTGTGATATGCAATTTGGGGTTTTCTCGGACGGAATGGGAATTTCAGGCGTTTGGCGGGGATACCACAGGGCGGGAAAGGCAAAATTTATGTTAAAAGTGTTCGTTTAGTCACGTCACTCAGCAACGCTAGGCACAGGGTCTAAACGAATGCATATCCTTATCCATTTGACGCCAGTCATGAATGCTCATCTAGGAATCACTTTTGCAGGTTTTGTTTATTGGTGGCCCATCAGACCGTTGCGTGAGTTCGCATGCCAATCCCTAAAGGCCATGATACCATAGCCATCCTGTACACCAGCATATGAAAAGCCGCAATCTTTTTCCACGCATCCATCAACACAAGACCACCCAGGTTCGCGTTACACCGATCTTCCCGCACTCAAATTCAGTAGCTCATGCAGCGGTGATGGCCTGGCGGACACGGGCACCGCGCTGGCGGGAGTTGAGGCGGACGTCCTCACGACCAACAACGGCATCGGACTTCTGGACGACCTCCTCGCCCTCGGTGAGGATAAGCTCGATGTGGCAAGGGTTGGACATGTAAGGGTTGATCTACGAGAAAAGAAAGTCAGCGACGTAAACATGGCCAACATGTCTACACAAAGGCGTATACGTACACGACCGTGGGCACGATACGTGCGTCTCCGTTGCTTGGGAGCCTGGTTGACTTGGATGTGCTTGACGACCAGGTTGCCGGTGTCGAGGCCCTTGGCGTCAGCGTTGGACTCGGCGTTCTTCAGGAGGCCGAGGAGAAACTCGGCGGACTTGACGGGCCAGCGGGCGCGGGAGACGCCGAACTGCTTGCCTGTATCGAGGTCAGTTACCTCTATCTATCTCCGCCGTCTCACAACGACAGGCTGACTTCGGTTCTCATGGGATTTGTCGTACCTTGCGCCGTGCGGCCGATGCCACCAGCGTAGCGACGGAAAGGGACAGCCTCAGCCTTTTCCTGGACATTCTCGAGGAACTTAACGGCGCGCTGGAGCTTCCAGCCGTTGATGGCCTGGGCGGTCTCACGAGTGTTCTTGAAGGACACGCGGAGGTAGGAACCGCGGGCGCGGGCCGACTTCGCGGGGGCAATCTCGGTCGCAGCGTAACGAACCTACGGACAAGGCCATCGTGTCAGTGTGGTGTATTCCAAGGTTTTCCGTTATGTGATCCACCGGAGGACTCGGTGTTCGGTCTTGGTCGCCTTTGTATCATCCGTCGCTTCGCACTTCCACCAAAGAATTTAAAATTGACGACGGGCAGTGTCGTCGGCGGCGACAAGGGCGTGTTTTTCCTTTCTCTCCGAAGTTTCCGTTTCCTCCACTCTTCGATAACCGAATAGATGGGGAGCAGCATGCACTTACCATCTTGATCGTTGGGTGCGGTGATGGTTTCGGCGTCGGTGTCGTCGTCTGGGCTGGTAAAGTGAGGTTAGAAGAAATTCACAACTTTGATTGACCCTAGCCCTCCTGCGCGGGTTGGCTCGCTTGCGGATCGGGAGACGGCAGGGGTCTGCCTTAGGGCTCCGCAGCCCTATGGGGAAAAACCCAGCGAATCCCGCACCAAACTGGGATGGAAGTCCTTGAAAGAATGATCGCACCTGTTGAAGCTTCGTTGAAGAACTCGCACTGATTTTTCTCGAGAGAATCCAGCTGATTTGAAGTTGTCAGAAGAATGGAAAAAATTGGTCTCGTGCAATGCCCACCACTTTCCAGCGTGCCAACGTCCCAGGGTGGGCAGGAGCCGTTATCTAATCGCGAAAAAAAATCATGCCGGCCAGCGGTGAAATGAAGTTCCGCCATGGCCAATCAGAGTAGGTATGCACCCCACATCCAATGCACGTCGGACCTTGCAGCTCGCGAAAAAAAAAAGTTGCTGAAAAATTTCAACATCAGCCAGTGTCTCCAGTGTTCAAACCCGCCATCAGAGGATCAACAACTGCGCCTCTGACCAATTCGACTTTTCGCCACGCGGGACTGCCAGTCTTTCGTCTCTTCTTTTCATACACACCAACCTCGATAAACAGACATGGCTCCTTTCCAGGCTCGCGGCGGCGGCGGTAGAGGTGGTGGCCGCGGTGGCTTCGGCGACAGAGGCGGCAGAGGAGGCGCTCGTGGAGGTAGCAGAGGAGGATTCGGCGGCGGCGATAGAGGAAGGGGCGGCGGCCGCGGTGGCTTCGGCGGCCGTGGTGGAGGTGAATACGAGCTCAATCCGATTTGCTTGATAGTCTGGACTAACAAATCTCGTCAGGTCGTGGAGCTCCCCGTGGTGGTGGCATGCGCGGACGCGGTGGTGTTGGCAAGCCAGGTGGTCGCGGCGGTGGTAAGCTTTTACAAATTGACAAGATGCAGTGATGTTTATACTAATACCAATTCTAGGCAAGCCCGGTCAGAAGGGAGGAGCCAAGGTTATCGTCGAACCCCACCGTCACGAGGGCATCTTCGTCGTTCGCGGGAAGGAGGACGCCATTGCAACCCGCAACATCGTCCCGGGCGAATCCGTTTATGGCGAGAAGCGTGTTTCCGTCGACGACAGCGTCCAAAACGAGGACGGCACCACCACAACAACCAAGGTCGAGTACCGCGTCTGGAACCCCTTCCGCAGTAAGCTGGCTGCCGCCGTCATCGGCGGTCTCGAGAAGCTGTATTTCGGCCCCGGCTCCAAGGTTCTCTACCTCGGTGGTGCTTCTGGTACCTCTGTTTCCCACGTCGCCGACATCGTTGGTCCCACCGGCTTTGTCTACGCCGTCGAGTTCTCCCCCCGTTCTGGCCGTGACCTGATTGGCATGGCCGCCAAGCGCACCAACGTCGTTCCCATCGTCGAGGACGCCCGTCAACCTCTGAAGTACCGCATGCTGATGCCCATGGTTGACGCCATCTTCGCCGACGTTGCCCAGCCCGACCAGGCCCGTATTGTCGCTATGAACGCCCATCAGTTCCTGAAGGTCGGCGGTGGTATTCTCATCTCCATCAAGGCCAACTGCATTGACAGTACTGCCCCTGCTCACAAGGTTTTCGCCATGGAAGTCGAGAAGCTGAGAGCAGAGCGTATCGCCCCCAAGGAGCAACTTACGCTAGGTACATTTCTGTCTGGATTGAGAGTGCCGATCAGGTTTGAAGCTAACTTTTCCCAGAACCCTTCGAGCGTGACCACTGCCTCGTTGCCGCCGAATACAACCGCTATGCGAAATAACAGGATGAAAAATACGTGCGGTACACAGGGAGGATGTTAGCGGTTGAATCTGTACATTTGCGAGATTCCCACGATGGTTCACTTTTGCTTCTTGGGTTTGGTCGGTCGGACTTCATCTGGACAGGCGTTAGGAATTTAAATTAAGGACGGTCTAGTTCAGAACTTGCATGTTAACCCCACAAGTATCAAAATCTTTGGTGTGAATGACATGTACATGGTCTTGTACTCTATTCGTCTTCGGGTAGCTTAATTGTAGTCGATTAGGAGTTGTTAGATATTGGGGATCCCACTACCTTAACACAGCTTGCTGACAACCTAAGTCTCCGCAGTCACTCGATATCCTCCACTAGTCCTACCCCGACTGTTGTAGAGCCGCTCCACATCATCGACCCATCAAGCCACCGCTGGCTGGCCCAGGACCCCAACGCTGGAAACACCCGTGTTGTCTCCTTCGACTCGTCGATTCTCCACCGAGCTGTGTAGCACTGGTCTTCCACAGGAAGTCGGGCAAAGTAGACAATTCGCTCCTGTTCCGGCTGCCAGTCCATCGGCTCCGCAGATCCTCCAGCACCGACGCTGTCTGCCCACGTCTCGATGATGTCTCGTTGCTGGTCGAGAAGTGACAGGAATTGGTGACGGAAGCGGTAATTTTTGATGGCTGATTCGCCGTAGGGCTCTTTTCTATGGCGCGCACATTTGGGGGGGCGTGGAAGGTGCTCCGAAACGTGGTGTCTGCGGGCGCCAAAGCTGTTGTCGTCCTGCTTGTAGGGCTCTTGAACTCTACGTGCAGACATCGGGCTGGGCGGTGGTGTTGGGAGTATTGCGAAATCGCCATCAGTGCCCGCTTCGAGTTTGTGGTGATGACGGCTGTTATGCTTGCGGGGGCGGGATTGCCCGGCCGGATCAGGCGCGGACCGCTTCTTGCTGTTGCTGTGATCTCTTCGGCTTCGGCTGTGTGAGCTATCTTTCACGATGCGTCTGTCGATGTTGGAGTCTGACTCCAAGGCATTCTGCCTGTGCTTTGTTGAGCGGTATTTGGATCCGTGTTTGCGAGACATCGTGGACTTAGTATCGCAGTGCGTTCAAGCTAAGAAGCAAGCCTGATGAGGTTCGTGGGGGAAGAACGACTTAATGAGAGTGGTATTTTGTAATTTTCAAGCATCTGAGTGGGGTTTCGGCGTCATGGTCTTGGCGGGCAACTTGTTTGGCTTCCACAAAGATAGAAGAGGCTCGTCGCCGACTGATTGTGTTGCCTTCGGACGGAACCTTCAGCCGCGGAATCGAAGAGAAGAAGACGACGTGCCTGGTTTGAAGAGTGAGTCTTGGACAGTTGGCGAAGCTTTGTAATTGCGAACTGTGGAAACAAGTCGCTGACGGTATGCTGGTATGGCATCACTTTGCTTTGTTGAATGAACATTACACCTTCTTTGAGGGCCTTGTTGCTTGGATTCATACAAAAGACTGCACTCTTGAGCCTCGAAAGAGCCTAAACTACAAACAAGTGTCGGGAATCGTGCTTGGCTTTGTACGATGACTATTCGGTTGGGAACGTAACAGCGCCAATGGGGAGGTCTGCCTCTTGCAGAAGAGTACTTATCTAGTCGTTACTTCCTTCGAGATCATACAATTCGACGAGGGAGGATGAGACAAAAAGCTCCAACTTACTACCACCTTCCTCGCTGGAATTTCCCTGGGCCCGAGGAGATACAACCCGTATTTGCTACGACTCTGGTAGCCTCGACCAGATTCCGTGCCGACGGCGCGAAGGGTCACTCCTCTACTACCTACATGTCTAGCCTGTTGATATACCCAATTCAGATAATCCCACGTCTGAAATCTGCGGACTCCAAAAGTTTTCTTCGATTAGTGGAAGAACGAGGTCGACTTCGTTGTCAGAATTTGTTCAACCAGACAAGCGACAGCTCCTTGGACACAATGTAAGTACCAGGTCCAGGTACTCTAAAAGCCATGGGTTGGAACACGACCTTGAAGTAGACGACGTCAACATGTGGTTGCCAGGGTCTCGTTCATAACAGAACGAAACCACCTGGGTCCCCGAGGTAGGTCCCCGAGGTAGATTGAGCAAAGTTTTCCTGGCTATAGCCTACTATTCCTCGCTGGGGTCAGGAGGACCGGTTTCACTCCTCATCACCCTCGCAGTGTATTTGCCCCTGTCGGCGAGCGTTCGTTCAGAAGATCTTCCAGTTGATCATTCAGACGCTAGGAACGTCATTCCATCGCATGGGGATATGACATTGGCGAGAGCCATCATCGACCGCAAGCTAAGTATGAAGATTGTGGCGCTTCGCTATCGGCTACGAAGTACCATGCTCGACATTCTTTGTAATATGACGACTGAGGCACCATCTCCCGAGGCCTAGACTCGAAGAGAAATTCCGAAAGATGACCGACTCCTGGCAAGAGCGGCACGTCGGGAGCCCGACTCCCGGACGAGCACCTAGTCGAGGGGCCGAAACAATCCTGCCCCAAACCAGGAAGTATTCTAACGGCTAATAGCAATGTCCTGACAGGAACGCACAAACAGACCCCAACAGGCTACGGGTTCTCTGGGTAATAGGCACTAGAAGGCTACGGGTTCTCCTCCTTGACCAGCCATTTGTGGTGCGCAAGGGCAGGTCCCTGTGACAGAAGGACCAGGATAGACACCTTGGTGCTGAGGTTTTCGTTGATTGCCTGCACGCTACTCATCTATCTCCTTCAGGTGACCCCATTGATGGTTGTTGGGGTCGAGTAGGGCCAGATCGCCATCCCATGTGCTTCTCCGCGCTGTGGGCGGCTCCTCACGGCTGGGTTTGCGTATGATTGAGCCTGAAGCTAAGACAGATCCGAGATTCATATTGACAGCCAAACCAGACGGATGGCTAAGCCTGTAAGCTTGGCTAGATCACAACAGGTGTGCTATCTAAAGCGTGTGGCCGTTCTATCGAAACACAAATGAGCTGCTGTCCATTTGGCGTCCTTCGAAAACCATTTGATCCCCACTAACTGCTCTTGGACAGGAAAGATATTCCAGGACAATGCTGAGATTGACCATGGCGCACGGGTGTAGTATAATGAGTACGGGAAGATGCCTCTCGTGCCTGACATCTGGATTCGTACAGTCAGTACCTTGACCTTAAGAAGCTTTTGAATAAACGGCGTGTTTTGACTGAAAAGCTTGTGGGTGCACCAGCGGTTCCCAGAAAACCTGGAAGATACCTACCTACCTTAACCTGGAAGGTATCCACCATCCGGGGGAGGACCCCACCTTACCCGCTAGGTAGTGTTGGCCACTTACACTACCTAAGGTAAGGTACCGTACCTTACCACGGGGAAGTGGGTTTTTTTGAGAAAATGTGCGTATCCACTTCACAGTGTTGTGATGCTGCCTTTTCCACTGTCATCACAGCAACCGCGAAGCTCCTTGGCTCATCCCACTTCCCACTCATATCCGCCCCTCATTAGCCCTGAACTCCAGAATCTGCATGCTGCCCCAAACGTTGCCTCTAATATGCCATTCCCTGTCCTTCAATCAGCTCGGGGCTAATCAGAGCTCGTTCAACAGCACCAACCCGAGTGTCGCTTGAAATCCTTCTACCTAAACCGACTTGCTCCAGCGGCAGCTTACGCTCGGAAACATGGACCCCCGCGTGGCTCTTCCAAGTTGATGGCCTGGTTCATCTGTCGGACTGCAGCATCCACGCCGGTGGCGGCTGCTCCGAGGATGCGGCACCCCAACGCTTTAGGCACCGTCACAATGCTGCCGTTAACACTGGTCTCGTCCTAACTTCGGACGAGAACGATACTTCAAACGGCAGGACGACGCCTCCTCCTTTGGCCGCGTCAATGGTCGCCCGTTCGCTGACCTTTCGATGTCGCCCGCGATAGGGGTGGCATATCCACGTGGTCAACATCGGCATCATGCCGTCAAAGAAAAAGAAAACAGTCATCAACAGACGGACTGCACGATGCTATTGCAGTTTCGTGAACGATAATGAATTACCATTAGTCCTGGGCAAGCCAATAAGTGGACTGTCGCCGACACTCGAAACGGGATGGTGTGCTTCTTGCGTCGGGAAATTGCCTCGACGTCTAGGAGGCTGGATGCCACGGTGTGATGCAGCTGTCTTCAGGTGCCGCGTACAGGCTACCGTTGTTTAATACGGCTCTGTGCGACTTGCAGGTCAATGTCTGTTTCCACCTTCATTTTCGACTTCAACTCACGGTCAGCGTCAATCGACAAGAAAGCGAGACGCTTTAGACGGATTGTTCGATCGAGATAACATTGCCAGCACTGCACTTTTCGAGAATGCGAATCTAAATATTGGCTAGTTGCTTCCAAAGATGAGGCACCCGATTTGTCGCACGCGATCCCAAACCTTTCGTGGCTTGACAAGGGTTTCACTAAAACGCTTGGAGTCGACGGTTCTCTTAGAATCGTTGGCGGTGGCGCTAAAGGGCTTTAAAGTCTCTTCATGAGACATGGTGAGTGCTTCGTCGCCCGTTTCGTCATCGACTTGACCTCGATTGCCCAAATCGTTCATTGAAAAAAAGTCAATATGAAAGAAAGTCAATGCGACTTCAGAACACTACAGCAAACTGCAATGCCAGCGGCTAGGATAGGCCAGAACTGATCGATTCCAGTTGCTATCTGGACTGTATCTCAGGGGTAGCGGAAGGCCACTAGCTTGCTTGGTAACCTTTATGTCCGGCGGTGGAATTGAGATTGGCAGCGCAGTGCGCACACAACCAGATTCCAGGGGAGCTCACTCGAGCTGTGGTAATTGACAGGGGTAATCCCAGCGTCCCCAGGTTCGTCCGACCCCGCGCCAAGCTGGCCGTGTGGATTACCACGCCCTCCACTTGACCTGTTCCAATCACCTACCTTACGATGACCTTCATCCTCGAGGTACCTGAGATACCTTGCTCCAACACGGAACACGCCTTCGAACCATCCTGGCCAATCCTCCCATGCACTATAGTACCGCCCCTGCCACAAGCCATGCTATAGTCAATGGCTTGTAAGCTTGCAGTGCCTCGATTACACAATGACTGGCTCTGTCTTTCTTTCCTACATTTTGCCGTCTTTTCCATCGCTTTCCCAACCCTCCGCGCCCTATTTCTTGCCTTCATATCATGTTGGTTCTGGGATTCAACTCGGTTTGGATCACATCCGCTTGCGCCCACTTGCAGCCCACCCTAAGGTAGTCAGGAGCTTGCTCTCGAACGGGAAGCCGACTGAAGTTGACTTCTGTTCATTCATTCTATGAGGCTGGGGAAGAGGGACGTTTTGAGATTCGCAACCCGCCAGGCATCTACGACCCGTTCACAACAACTTCCGTCCTGCGGTCCTTTTGCTCAAACTATCAGCCCAGAACGCGAACTCGACATTGGCCCTTACCCTCTCAACATACCATCACTATGGATCAATCAGAATCAGTTTCTCCTCTGGACAAAGGAGATCTCGACCTCCTCAGCATCATTGAGCGGACTTGTTCGGTCTTTTCTTTGTTAGGATGCGTCTTCATCATTGTCACATTTTGCTGTTCGAGGGCGTTTCACAAACCCATCAACCGGCTTGTTTTCTTCGCATCTTTTGGCAATATGATGACCAACGTCGGAACATTGATGGCGAGATCGTACATTGAGTCACCACTGTCTCCGGGCTGTCAGCTCCAGGCGTTCCTCATCCAAATGTATTGCACACCCACCTCTCTGTCGACCAGTGCTGACTACCGCAGGTTCATGCCGGCTGATGCGTTTTGGACGCTTACCATGGCTATCAACGTCTATTTAACCTTTTACTTCAAATTTGACGCCGAGAGACTACGGAAGATGGAAATTCCGTATCTGATCTGCTGTTACGGCATTCCCTTTGTGCCAGCGTTGATCTATGTCTTTGTTACGAACACTAAAGGCCAGAGGGTTTATGGCAATGCAACTTTGTGGTGCTGGGTGACGCCGGATTGGGAGATTTGGCGCATCCTGACGTTTTATGGACCTGTCTGGTATGTGCCTTGGTCCAGAAACGCGATTTCCACTAATCATTGCAGGATCGCCATCTTGATCACCTTCTTTATCTACATCCGAGCCGGCCGCGAGATCTACCAGAAGCGCAAGCAACTTCGAAACTTTAGTTCTTCCGACCCCGACCATCTTAATTCCTTCCACGATGCTCTTACCTCGATGAAGACGACGGAAGTTTATGTCACCTCCGAAACCATTGACCGGCCCAGCGGCTCCATCGGCTTGGGCTCCATGGCTAGAAGGGGATCTGAAGCCGGAACCAAACCACGCATTCCCGATGCTGCATACTCTGTCAGCATCTCCGCTGACCGCCATGGTCACCAGGCGTCCCAGGTTGAAGCTACATTGCCAGCTGAGACTGTCGCCATCGAGGCAGCAACCAACCAACGGCCGATGAACTCGGCACATCGACGCAACTACGAGGTCAACAACGCTGCTTGGTCGTACACCAAGTGCTCTATTCTGTTTTTCACTGTTATTCTCATTACCTGGGTTCCGTCGAGTGCCAACCGTGTATACTCGGTAATCCATGCCAAAAATTCGTCGACTCCTCTCGCATATATGAGCGCTTTTGTTCTGCCACTACAGGGATTTTGGAACGCCCTTATCTACGTGGTAACTTCGTGGAACGCCTGCAAGACACTCTGGACCGACATCCGATATGCATCAAGACGCCCGGATGTTACGGATTTTGTTGGTACGTTCCGTCAAAGCGACCAATTCAAGATCCCTAGTCAGAGCCGCAAGAACAAGAATTTCGAGACTGAGAGCATCACGGAGCTCACAAATAGCCGACCAAATTCAAATGATCAGTCATCGCGAAGATATGCACTTGTTTCCAAGAGTTTGCAGAAGATACCCGGGGTGCAAGCAAATGCCTTCGTCGCTTACAGCTGATTTTGGCGTATACCGTTTTTAGCTTGAAATGATTGGAGTTAGCGGCTTGCAATTCATTCGTCTACCTAGTTAGATTTGGCTCGAAAAACATGATTATTATCCGTGTACTGCAGTCACATACACATCTTGATTCAAGTATTCCACCCCTTATGCACCAGGTTTGGCATGGGCGACAATCTCTCACGTATAGCCTGGATCAGGTTGCTGTCCTACTCCTCCCAACAGTGCGTTACTCCCGGAACCTTAACATTCTCGTCTCATCTTATCCAGTCGGGGTCCGGTGCAGGTGTAACAATAAGGATCCTATACATAGTTAGGGGTTAGAAACAAGGGTCTAATAAATATATTAATTAAAGTTATATAAGTAAAGCTATCTTTATACTAAATTATAGTATACTTAGTGCTCCTCTTATATATTATTAAGTCCCTAATTTATTATTTCTATTTCTAATCTATATATAACTTAATATTATACTATATATAGCCTACTTATTATAGTAAGGTACTATTTATAGTTATAATACTTCTCTTTATTAAAAGCTTAGTTTATATATATATATATTAAACTATCTTAGTATAATTCTCTATATTAATATTAGCTCTAAATAGCTTTATATTACTTCTCTTATACTCTATAAAAATATAGGTATTAATATCTATAAGTATAAAGCTATAGCTGGAAGTAGCTATACTATAACTCTAGACCTTTTAGTATATAAAAAGCTACTTACTAAGTATAATATAGAGAAATAGCTTATAAAGTAGGAAAAGGCTATTATAGAAGCATAAATTAGTAGTCTTTTATAGATAAAGAAGCCTAACTAGTAGTTTATAAACTTTACTATAGCTCTTAGTAATAGTAGTTTAGGTATCTAGATCTATATATACTAAATAAGAATATAATTATATATAAATACTAACTTCTTTATAATAGAAGATATACTAAAAAATACCTAAGTTACCCTTAATATATTTAAGATAGCTAATCTATATACTAAAATAGGCTAAAAGGTATTTAGCTCTACTATACTAGGAAATAATAAGAATACTATATTTAAAGATAACTTAGAAGTGCCTAAGAAGCATAAACCTACTATATACTAACTATAGAGAGGAGAGTAACTTACTATATCTAAGAGCTATAAAATGGTATCTATAACTATATAAATAATAAATAAAAAGAGCCTCTATCTAGCCTACTATAGCTATTATTTATTAATTAAGTACTAGATTATATTAAAGTTTATAGTAATAATAAAGCCCCTCTATAAAAAAGACTATAATAAATTCACCTAGTTTATAGATATAATTTAGGAAACACTATAGAGGCACTTTAACCTATGCTCTCTACTAGTTAAGGATAATAATATAGAAACTCTATATATTTCTATTAATAAGTAAACCCTCTAAATATTACTATATAAAGTTAGATATATACTCTAGCTAAATAGACTAGCAAAACAGTAATAGCATAGATAATACTATACTATATATAATAGAACTAATTATATTAAGGCTAAGTAGGCTACTAAGGCTCTTATAGCTTAGAAACACCTTTACTAAACCTTTTAGTAAGGTGCTATAAAAAATACCTAAAAGATAAACCTTTTAGTAAGGTAAACACTACTATATAAGATATTTAATAACTTCTTACCTAAAGGTTAACCTTTTAGTAAGGTATATATAAGAGATAACTCCTTAACCTCCTAATAGGTTCTTATAGCTAGAAGTATAGAAAGCTCTACTATAAGTAGGGCTTTATAACTATCTCTCTTCCTTATCTTTATTAATCTATAATAAGTTCTCTAAGATATTAATACTAAACCTAATATATTAATATACTAGCTATATATAAAGTATATCTATTAATATTAATAATATATAAAAGATTATATAAGAGTTTAGTATTAATATAATTAATAAAGCTCTTTATTTTATTAAGCAGCCTAGATAATACTAAGAGTATATTATTAATATAGCTCTTAAGAGAGCCCTAATTAATATCTCTATAAAAAACTTATAGATATACTAACTTATTATAAATAAGTAAGCAGACTTAGTAATAGAGGTTAGATAGATTCTTAAGCACTCTATAGAGTAGCTCTTCTTTAAACAGACTCTCTATAATACTAAGGCAGAGATAGCTCTTTAGGGCTTCTTAATAAGTATAGCTTATACTAAATAGAGAGAGTATTACTAATAATAATATAGCTAGTAGATAAAGCAGTAATAGAGATAGTATTTAATAATAGTATCGGTAATAGGTAAGAGGATAAGTTAATAGATATTATTATTAAACTATAAAGCTAAGGATTATAAAGGTATTTAGTAAGATAGATATATATAAGTGTAGCTATAGTTAGGATAGTTATAATTATATAACTAAAGGCTATATATATTATTAAGAGATATGGAGTTAGAAGGTCTATTATAAACCAGGTAGAATCACTATATAGTAGCTAGAGGCTAGAGAGAGATCTATAAAGTAAGATAGATTAATAGTGGCCTCTAGCTACTACATAGTGATTTTACCTGCTTTATAACAGACCTTCTAACTCCACGCTGCGCCTCCTGATAATACACATAGCCTTTAGTTATATAATTATAACTATTCTAACTATAGCTGCACTTATATATACCTATTTATAGCCTTATAATTCTTAACTTTATAGTTTAATAATAATATCTATTAACTTATCCTCTTACCTATTACCTATACTACTAATACTATCTCTATTACTGCTTTATCTACTAGTCCTCTTATTTAATTAGACTAGCTAACGCCTTTATAGCTTTACTATTATCAGTAATACTCTCTCTATTAGTTAGTATAAGTTATACTTATTAATAAGCCCTAAAGAGCCACCTCTATCTTAGTATTATAGAGGGTCTGTTTAAAGAAGGGCTACTCTATAGAGTGCTTAATAATCTATCTAACCTCTACTACTAAGTCTGCTTGCTTATCTATAATAAGTTAGTATATCTATAAGTTCCTTATAGAGATATTAATAAGAGCTCTCTTAAGAGCTATATTAATAATATGCTCTTAGTGTTATATAGGCTACTTAATAAAACAGAGAGCCTTGTTAATAGTATTAATACTAAACTATTATATAATATTTTGCATATTATTAACGTTAATAGGTATACCTTATATATAGCTAGTGTATTAATATACTAGGTCTAATACTAATATCTTAGAGGACTTATTATAGATTAATAAGGATAAGAAAGAGAGATAGGTATAAAGCCCTATTTATAGTAGCAGAGCTTTTTATACTTCTAGCTATAAGAACCTCTTAGAAGGTTAAGAAGTTATCTCTTATATATACCTTACTAAAAGGTTTACTTTTTGGGCGTTTTTTATAGCACCTTACTGAAAGGTTTAGTGAAGGTAATACTATAAGAGCCTCAGTAGCCTACTTAGCCCTAATATAATTAGCCCTATTATATATAGTATAGTATTACCCACACTATTACTATTCTGCTAGTCTATTTAGCTAGAGTATATATCTAACTTTATAATATTTAGAGGGTTTGCTTACTAGCAGGAATATATAGGGTTCCTATATTATTATCCTTAACTAATAGAGAGTATAGGTTAAAGTGCCTCTATAGTGTTTCCCAAATTATACCTATAAACTGAGTGAATTTATTATAGTCTTTTTTGCGGGGGGGGGGCTGCGTTATAACTATAAACTTAATAGATTAATAGTAATAATAACTCTATAGATACTTTTATAAAAAGTATTTTTAACTAAACCCTTAAATACTTTATTAATAATAATAAAGTAATAGTTTAAATAGAGAGATAAGTAACTTAAGATAAAGAAGACTAAGGAGTTAGATAAATAATACTAGAGGTACTTATTAGTTTCCCAAAATACTAGTATAGTGAAGAGAGGGGTTAGGTAGGGCGTAATATTAATTTAAGATATATATATTAAGAAGAGAGGTATCTAGAGACTAGTTAGCATAGAGAAATAATATAGACAGTTAATAGAGGCAGACTATATAATATTAAAGGTTATATAACTGCTTACCTAACTAGATTATAGTTATTCTAGCGCTAGGCTATAAATTCTAGTGGAAGTTAGGATCTAACCTATTAGGTAATATAGGTGATTATTTCTATAGTACTAAAGTAGCTTTAGTATCTTAAAGAAGAGGGATTTAACTATATTAAATATAAAATAAGATTAGTATATAATTCTATATTATTTTTATGTTTTTAAGCTTAGTTTAGGTCTATAATAGGTATTAATAATAAGGAAGTATATTTTTATAGATTATAGTATATATAGCTTTAAAGAAAAGACTATTAATATTATATTAATACTATAATCTATAAAGTAATAAAATATATACTATAATAGATAGATATATATAAGATTATATAATCTATTATAGAGCCTCTGGCTACTGTATAGTGATTTTACCTACTTTGTAATAAACCTTCTAACTCCACGCCGCGCCTCTTAATAATATATACAGCCTTTAGTTACATAATCCTATTCTAACTATAGCTATACTTATATATATCTATCTATTAGCTTATAGCTTTATAATCCTTAACTTTGCAGTTTAATAATAATATCTATTAACTTATCCTCTTATCTATTATCTATACTATTAATACTATCTCTATTACTACTTTATTTACTAATCTCCTTATTTAATTAGGCTAGCTAACACCTTTATAGCTATACTATTATTAGTAATACTCTCTTTATATTAAAGCAGTTAGTATAAGCTATACTTATTAATAAGCCCTAAAGGGCTGCCTCTGCCTTAGTATTATAGAGAGTCTGTTTAAAGAAGAGCTACTCTATAGAGTGCTTAATAATCTATCTAACCTCTACTACTAAGTCTGCTTACTTATTTATAATAAGTTAGTATATTTATAAGTTCTCTATAAAGATATTAATAAGAGCTCTCTTAAGAGCTATATTAATAATATACTCTTAGTGTTATATAGACTGCTTAATAAAACAGAGAGCCTTATTAATTATATTAATACTAAACCTTTATATAATATTTTATATATTATTAATATTAATAAGTATGCTTTATATATAGCTAGTATATTAATATACTAGATCTAATATTAATATCTTAGAGAACTTATTATACATTAATAAAAAAGAGAGATAGATATAAAGCTCTACTTATAGAGCTTTTTATACTTCTAGCTATAAGAACCTCTTAGGAGGTTAAGAAGTTATCTCTTACATAGTAGTATTATAAGTTAAAGTTCCTTATATATCTTAGGCCTAGACCAATCTAGGTTAGCGCAGCACCTTACTAAAAGGTTTACCTTTTAGGCGTTTTTACTATAAAAGCCTTAGTAGCCTACTTAGCCCTAATACAATTAGCCCTATTATATATAGTATAGCGTTACCTATACTATTACTATTCTGCTAGTCTATTTAGCTAGAGCATATATCTAACTTTATATAAGGATTTACTTACTAATAGAAATATATAGAGTTTCTATATTATTATTCTTAACTAGTAGAGAGCATAGATTAAAGTGCCTCTATAGTGTTTCTCAAATTATATCTATAAACTAGGTAAATTTATTATAGTCTTTTTTGCGGGGGGGCTGTATTATAACTATAAACTTAATAATCTATTATAGAGTATATATATATATAGTTTAATATTACTATCTATATAGTTAAGTAGAACTTCTAAATAGATATATATTAACTTAAAGCCTTTAATATATATATGTATATATAAAGGGAGCTCTAAGTTCTATATAAAACTTAATCTAGTATATATCTAATATCCTTACTTATAGAAGTAGCTAGCTTTAATAATATTAAAGATGCATTAATAATAAATAATATATTATTCTACTATAACCTTAATAAATAATTATTCATTTAGCTTAACTCATTAAAAGAATATAGATACTTAGTACTAATTTTCTAACTTATTAATAATATTAAATAAAAGCTATATAACTTTATTAAGAGAATAAGTATTTTGATAATTACCTATATTAATAAGATACTTAACTAAGCTAAATAAAAATACTAATTAATAAAGATTTAAGTTACCTACCTTATATAAGCTATAGAGAAGTATTAGCTATTAATTTAATTATTATAAAAAGACCTAACTATTATTCTTATAGATTACTTAGTTATATATAATCTTATAAAGTAAATCTCTTTATAGTTAGAAAACAAAATATAATTAAATCTATAACTTACTCTATTATTAAAATACCTTAGTTAATTCTTAGTTATATATTACTATATCCTAGGTATATTAAATATTATTATAGATATCTTATTCTAATTTCTAACTATAGAAATACTAATTAAGGATATTAGAGGACTTTATAAGTTTCCCAAAATACCAATATAGTAAAGAGAGGGGTTAGATAGAGCGTAATATTAGTTTAAGATATATATATTTAGAAGAGAGGTATCTAGAGAGTATTTAGCATAAAGAAATAATATAGATAGTTAATAGAGATAGACTATATAATATTAAAGGTTATATAACTGCTTACCTAACTAGATTATAGTTATTCTAGCACTAGGCTATAAATCTAATAGAGATTAGAATTTAATCTATTAGGTAATATAGATAATTATTTCTATATTAATAATCTATTCTTTTATACTAGCAATTACCTAATAGGTTTATCTAAATATATAAATTAAAATAATAGGTTAGGTATTATTAATAATACCTAAATAAAGCAAAAAACAGCTAGTTTAGCTAATTACCTAAATCCTTCTTAAATAGCCTAAAACTAGCTCTAAATAGTATAAATAGTATAAATAGCATAAATAGCTTAAATTAGCTATTATTCTAGCGTTCTCTCTACTATATATATTACCTATTCTTCTATTTAAATTATGAGTATTATTATTAATAAGGTAGCATAAAGCCCTATTAGGCTTTGCTTTTATTATAGTATTAGCTAGGTTATCTTTACTATTTACCTATTAAATCTTAGAGAGCTTATAGCACTTATATAACTAATAGAGAGCTATAATATTAATTATAAAGTGTTTTTCCTTTATAATACCTAGCTTTACTAAGCACTTATATAGTAAGTATAAGTCTATATATATTATAGTAGGTATAGAGTTAGTAATATCTAGCTTAGTGGTAGCTTAGTATAGTATAGAGATAATTATAAAGGCTAGGTCAGTATTAGTAACTATAATATAGATCTCTAAGGCTAATATACTATAAGTAACCTATTTATACTTTATAGAGCTATAATAGATAATATTACTATAGATTATAAAAGTAGTGTTATTTATTGTTTTATTAGCTAGTATAATAATATAGCCTAACTATAATATAAGGCTCTAGTTATTAGTAAATAATCTATCTATAAATATAAATAATTTAGCAGTAGGTAGTAATAATATAATAAAGATTAGACTATAATTAAGATTATTCCTTAGCTACTAAAGGTATTTATTAAAAATTATAATATTCTTATTAGCAGGATTCTAGTATTAGGCAGCAGTTAATAGGTTAAAATAAGCCTCTAGTTAGTAAATTAAGGGTATATAAGCCCCTCTAGTATATTATTTAATATATTACTGCTTTACTAATATCTTTATAATATCCTAAGCCTTTTATACTAAGTTAATCTTAGTGCCTTAACCTTTTTAGTATAAAATAACTACTTTAGTAAGTAATAGAGAGATTATTTTACTATTAAAGATAACTAGAGTAGTAATAGTAAGATTTTCCTTAGATTTAGCTATAAATTTAGCCTTTTAGATCTCTTCTTCTTTAAGGGTTAAAAAAGAAGTAGTAGAGAGTTTAATAATATTATCTATTTATATTAATAATAGTAAAGTATAGACTAGTATTATTAATAATAAGGAGGTAAGAATTAAAAATAGAACTAGTTATCTATAACTTATTATAATAATAGATATTATAAATAGCTTTTTAATAGATACTAGCTTTAGTAATACTATATAAAGATTTAAGAACCTTTATAATAGTACTAAAAAGGTAGAGATTATAGATTTAGTTAGGTAGATAGATATAAATATCTTATATAAGGGTAGTTTATAACTAAATATTTACTTAGATAATATCTCTAATCTAAATTAAATAATTAGAGCTAAGAAATAGTATAATAGCTAAAAGAAGTTAAATACTATAGTATTAAATTATTAATAATTAGGTTAAAATACTATATTTATTAATATTATTTATACTATAAATAATAAAATAAGACTTCTTAAATAGAGTAATAATCTTATTTTTAATCTTATTAACTATATAAAATTAAAAAAGATATTTATATTACTTAGAGAGGTTATAGATCTTAAATTTAAAGACTTTATACTTAATAAAGATATTAATCTCCTTTTTATAGAATTTCTAAAAAGGGAGACCTTTAGTAGTAAGTTTACTATACTTATATAGAGCTAGATATAGTTTCTAATCTGCCTTCTCTTTTATTAATAAGAAGATTAATAAGTTATTAACTTCTTAGTTAGAAATATAAAAGAGGTTAGTAATAATAGAATTCTTTTAGAGTTATTCTCTATATTAAAGTAGGGAAAAAGCTAGAGAAGTATTTATAGAAAAAGTAGCTATTAACTTAAGGTTAGTATTAATAAGGTTAAAGCTACTAAGATTATTAAGATTACTATAAAAGGGTTTAATAATAAGAAACGAGAAGTCTTAGAAGCTATAGAGAAGTTAAATAATAACTATTTTTACCTAAAATAGTAATTAAGTAGTAGAGATCTTACTATTTATCTTTTTTATAATAAACTTAGATCTATAATTATAATAGAAAGTAAGTAACTTTATCTATACTTAGGCTATTATAAATACTTAAAGTATTAGTAATTTTATATTTAGTAGTTTCTTTATATAAATTATCTATAGTAGTATAGATTGCTTTAGCTCTAGCTATAATATTTAGTAAGGATATTAAGTTATTACTAATATATAGATAAGCATTAAAAATAAGAAGAATAGAAATAAAGCTATTAAGGCTAGTAGTATTATTAATAGCCTTAATTACTATTTAGAGAGTAAGATTAAGCTTAATATAGAGAACTTTCTATTAAATAATAATATAGATATACTAAAGAGAATTATAGTATTATTTAGTTTTATTAATATAGTAATAAGCTTTAATAAGTATAACTTTAACTATTAAGTTTATAGTTATAACGCAGCCCCTCTGCAAAAAAGACTATAATAAATTCACCTAGTTTATAGATATAATCTAGGAAACACTATAGAGGCACTTTAACCTTTACTCTCTATTAGTTAAGAATAATAATACAGAAACTCTATATATTCCTGCTAGTAAGCAAACCCTTATATAAAGTTAGATATATACTTTAGCTAAATAGACTAGTGGAATAGTAATAGTATAGATAACGCTATGCTATATATAATAGATCTAATTATATTAAGGCTAAGTAGGCTACTAAGGCTCTTATAGCCTGGGAAAAATGCTTAAAGGTAAACCTTCCAGTAAGGTACTATATATATAAGAGATAACTCCTTAACCTCCTAAGAGGTTTTTATAGCTAGAAGCATAAAACGCTCTATAAGTAGGGCTTTATACTTATCTCTCTTCCTTATTCTATAATCTATAATAAGTTCTCCAAGATATTAGTATTAAACCTAGTATATTAATATACTAGCTATATATAAGGCATACCTATTAACGTTAATAATATATAAAATATTATATAAGAGCTTAGTATTAATATAATTAATAAGGCTCTCTGTTTTATTAAGCAGCCTATATAATACTAAGGGCATATTATTAGCATAGCCCTTAAGAGAGCTCTCATTAATACCTCTATAAGGGACTTGCATATATACTAACTATTATAAATAAGCAAGCAGACTTAGTAACAGAGGTTAGACAGGTTATCAGGCACTCTATCACTTTAACTATAATAGCTATAGATTTAGTATTATTTTTAAAGGTTTTAGTAATAAATTTAAATTAGTATCTATAATAATATAATTAGGTAGTCCTTAGTAGATATAAATTTAATAGAGATAGAGAGTTTCCTAAGTGGTTTTTACTAAGAGATTAGACAAAAAGTAAATGATATTAAAGCTAGTAATAGTATTAATAATATATAGAGTTACTTTATCCTTAAGGTATATAGTATTATAGATAATCTTATAATTAAAGTAATAATTATCTTTTAGTAAGAATTTAAAATATTAGGGCACTTTAGTATTTAATTAGTAATATTAATAAACCTTAGTTAGCTACTTAATTATTATAGTTTAAATAGAATAATTAGTATAGTAGAGAAGAGTAGCTAACTTAGTAATAAAGAAGTAGCTAGATTAGTAATAAAAGTACTAAAGTCTAGTATTTATTAAGTAGCTAGCTTAGGTAAAAATCTCCTTATTATTAAGAGGAAGCTAGATATAACTCTATTTATAAATAATAGAGGTAATAGTTTTACTCTATAGCAAATAGTTATAGAGGTTATTAAAATAAATACTTAAATAATCTATATTATTTAGATAGAGAAGAAAAGAGGTATTAAAGAGCATTATATAAAATATTATTTAACTAAATATAGTATTTACTATAATAATACTAAATAAATTCTTATAAGGTTTATTACTAAAATATATTCTTACTTAGTTAGTATTTATTTTATTTATCTTAATTAATAGATAAGAATATTATAAAGTAATAACTTACTATTAGTTAGTAGTGAAGACTTTAGTAATACCTAAATCTAGTATAATATCCTAAAAAACTTCCTTAGAGTATTTACTATTAAATATAAATAGCTATATAGAGGCAGAGGTTTTAGGTAAAATAAGCTATATTAGGGGTAGAAGGGATATAGAATTAGTAATAGAGTTAAAATCTATAGCTATATAGAAAGTAGCTTAGTTTAGTAATAAATTAGTTAACTTATTACTATTAACTATAAATATAGTATTAATAATATAAGTAGTGAATTTATAGAGTAAAGTAAGCTAAGATTTAATATCCTAGTAGTGATTTTATAAATACTGCTTAACTTTACTATTAGTATTTAAATTAGCAGCAGGAGAGTCTTAATTATTATTATTACCCTTAAAATTAAGCAGAAAGATATTAAAGTTATTCTTAGTTAAGTTTTAAGAGTACTTAGACTTAAACTTATTAAACTCTTAGGTATATTTATTAGCTAAGTGCTTCTATAAATAATAATTAGGCTTATAATAAATCTAGTAGTATCTAGAGCTATTATAGTAGTTATTATATATTAATTAATAATATAGAGGAGGTTCTTATTAATTTAGCTAGTTTTAGTGAAATTTACTATAATTAGGGTAATTTTAGTAGAAATTATACTATTAGTTACTATTTTAGAAACGTTAATCTATATATATTATATTAAACTTATTAAGGTTTTTAGAAGCTATAAATTAGATAGTAAGACTTTAATTAAAGTAAAAAGCAGCATTAATATATAAATAAAGAGTATTAAATAGAATTTTAAGATTTTTAGTAATAAATTCACTAGGATTTTTATATATAAGATTAGGTAATATAGTATTATTTTATAGTTTCTTATTAGTAATATAAAATTCTTTAGTTTTAAAGCAATTCTTTAATTATTTAATAATCTTAGTATATAGAGATTAGAGAATCTAGTTTATAATATAATAGAAGTAGTATTACTAAGTATTACCCTTTAATATTAAGGAGAAGGCCTTAGTATATTACTATAGAGAAATACTAACTTTAATATAATAGTTTTTAAAAATAAGTAATTTAAACTCTAAAATATCTATTTTATTATTACTATACTTAAGGTTTTTATTATTATAAAACTTTATAAAATTAGTAAGTTAGTATAAGGATAGTACTTTCTTAGATAGTAGTATTTAGGTATATAAAAGAGAGTTCTAATTTTGCTTAAAATAGATTTATAAAGTATTTTAAATACTCTAGAAGAAATTAGGGTTTAGAACTAGAGTAAGTCTATAAAAGGGGTTAGTAAGTTTAGAGTTATTAATAAAGCTTTAGTAAATAGAAAAAATAGATACTATAGAGGCTTTTAGAAGCTATATAGAGATAATAAGAATTAAAATAGAGTTATTAATATCTTTAGTGATTTTAGTAAACAATTTAGGGTTTTAAATATACTCTTTAATAAATAAGAAGTATTATAACTTAACTCTAGTAAGGTTATTACTAATCTAAAAGTAGTAAAATAATTATTTAGTAATATTAATAAGGTTATTCTTTATCTAGTTAGAGTTAATAATAATAAATACTCTATTAATAATATAAGCTTTATAAAAAGCCTTAGTAATAAGTAAGTCTATATAGTTAAAGACTTTAATGATATCCTAGAAATCTTTCTTAAAGTAAGTTTATAGTTATAAACTATAGATACCCTACTTAGTATATTTTATAATATAATAAATAATATAGTTTATAGTCTTTACTAAGTTAGTTTCTTTAAGATTAAAATCCCTAATTTTACTATATATATTAAGGTTAATAATAGTCTTAAAATTATAGAGAATAGAGATAATAGAGTAATACTAAGATTAAGTAGAGAAAATAGAGAAAGTATCTTTAGATATAGTAAAAAGAAGAAATAGTAATTATCTATAGAAGAATTTAAGTATTAAACTTATATTAGTGTTTTATATATAAATATGTTTCCTAAGTTATAGCTTTAGGTATTAATCTATATATTAAATAACTTATAGTTATCTATACGTTTTAATAAATAGAAAGGTTTAAGTATTAAACTTATAACTATTAAGATAGGGTAGTGCAGATAGCCCAGTTTAGAGGGTGCCCAGATAGATATATTAGTCAGTATAGTATAGCAGGACTTTTACCTTATTAAGAACAGAGAGGAGGATAGAGGAGTATTATTAGTTAGTATTACTACAGTTTATCTTATTATTTAGAAGCTTTTATCACTTTTGCTTAACAGATTATATCTATAATAAGGTTATTATGCTCAGAGAGATCCTTTCCTTTATTCTAGGACCTCTAGATATAAAGCTATAATATTATAATATTCCTATATAAGTATATAGTTTTATTATTTTTTTATCTTAGAGTTCTCAGCTTATTTTAATAATACCTAAAGGCAGATTCTTCTCTCTTAAAACTTCCTCTATAGTACTTAAAAGGGATATACTTTTATGCTATATAAATAAGCTTATATTTAATATAAAACTATAATATATTATTCTAACCACTTAATAGAATATTAACTTTATAAACTTAGCAGCTATAATAACAGACTTTATAAAATAATATTTAGAAGTGTCTTTATAGACTTAATCTAAGAAAACACTAAGTATAATAGCTATATAATTAGAGTTTTTAAATAGAAATACTTTAAAACCTTAAAAAGCTAACTATAATAGCTTCAGACTTTACTAAATTAAAAAGTTTTCTCTTTTCTCCTTAGTCCTTATAAAAGTAAAGCTAGTATCTACTTTCTATAACCTAAAACTTAATAATTAGTAATAAAGTAATAAATTAATAATACTAGTTAAGCTAATAAGCTTAACTAAGAGGATTTAGGCCCTATCTTAGTTACTATATAGTTAATATCTATAAAATTAAGGAAGTTATAGTATTATACTACTTATAAAAAAGAATAGAAGAAAGTCTATAAACTTATAGATAGAATAGAGGCTATAACTACCCCTAGCTATATTAAGAAGAAGAGCCTATATATGTATAGAAAGAATAGAGGTTATAACTACCCCTAGTTTATAATTTATAACTACTATTTAGAAAGAGAAGGAGATTAAAGCTCTCTTTCTCTCTATCTACTTAATTATTATAGATTAAATTACTATATAATTCTTCTCTTTTATTATTAAATAATTTAAATATTAATAAACTTTAGTATTAACACTAATATTAAATTATAATAAATTATATTAACTACTTACTATACTATTAAGTTTATAGTTATAACGCAGCCCCCTGCAAAAAAGACTATAATAAATTCACTCAGTTTATAGATATAATTTGGGAAACACTATAGAGGCACTTTAACCTATACCCTCTACTAGTTAAGGATAATAATATAGAAACCTGATATATTCCTGCTAGCAAGCAAACCCTCTAAATATTACAAAGTTAGACGCGCGCTCTAGCTAAATAGACTAGTAGAACAGTAATAGCACAGGTAACGCCACGCTATATATAACGGAACCGATTATATCAGGGCTGAATACTTACTATACTATATCTAAGTAACACTCTAAGAAATCTAGGAGAGCTCTTAAAGTTAGTATATCTATTTTAAACTCTTCTAGCTCTAAGAATTATACTCTAGATATAGAACTCTTTAAGAAAGCTATATTTAAAAGTATTTAGAAATAAGCTTTTTACTCTATTACTATAAATAATAATAGATCTAAGAAGTCTTTACCTTTATAGTTCTAAAATACTAAGATTAGTTACTAGATCTATATTAGTAAGAATATCTATAATAAGTATAAGGATTATAGAGATATAGCTCCCCTTAAACTATAAAAAGTAAGTTTAAGCTAGTAACTAAATAAGATTATATCTATAAAGGTTACTACTATACTTTTTATAGAAGATTTAGCCTCTCTACTTACTATTAGTACTATAAAGGTAATTAAGGAGTTAGCTAAAGCTATATAGAAGTAGTATATTACTACTCTAATTATCTCTTATAGCTTAAAAGCTTTTAAGTTTACTAGTAATAATATTTCTAACTTTTTAAAGAATTATCTATTTTATACTAAGCTCTATAAATAGAATAAAGAGAAAATAATTACCCTAGTTAGCTAGTATTATATTAAAGCTTATTAATAAATCTTTAAGAGTATTTCTACTTAATATAATAATTAGCTCTCTTTTAAGAATAATCTCTATAAGATATATAGTATTATAGACCTAAATACTTAACTAAACCTAAATAAGAAGCTTTAAGGCCTTATTTCTAGCCTAGAGATTAGTAACCCTAGCTATATCTCTAAGTTTCTTACTAAGATTAGTAATCTTTAAAATAGAGTAGCTAAAAAGAGACTTTTTATACTACTTAATATAGAGATTAACTATATTATCTTCTACTACTTTCTTAAGTAGACTATAAGATATATCTTAAAAATCCTCTATAAAAACTATAGAAGTCTCTTTCTAGTTTTTTAGATCTAGATAGAGGTTATAATTACTAAATAGATTTAGTTTTAATAAATATATATATAACTATAAAGTATTAGAGAGGATATTCTAGCTAGTATACTAATTACTATATTTAAGTATAAGTAATTAAGAATATTATTTATAAAAACTAAGCTAAAGAATAAAATAACTAGTACTCCTAACTAAAAAGCCTAAGTAGATAATCTTACTATCTACCTTAAAGATATAGAGATTAAGTAGATTAGAACTAGGTACTATACTAATACCCCTTAATATAACTATACTATTAATAAAGTTAGTATATGTACTACTAATATAACTAATACCTAGCTTATATAAAAGCCCTTATAATATAACTATTATAGTATAGCTCTATATATAGAAGGTATAGCTATATACTTTTTAATTTAAAGAGAGATAGTTACTTAGGCTTTATAGATCTTAAATCTTACTACTAGCTAAAATCTCTAAGGTTTATAAAGACTATTAACTCTAATACCTACTATACTTATAGTAAGAAAGAATATCTTACTAAGAATTATAAAGCTACTAAAGCCTTCTCTAATATAAAACTATACTTATTTTATAGAGGCTACTAGTAGATTAGCACTCTATAAGGTTCTCTCTATATCTAGGTCCCTAATAAAGAGATTAATAAAGGCTATTAATAAAACTAGTATAACTTAATAATTATTTCTTTTCTAATTCTTATAGCTAGTATAGATAAAACTAAGTAGCTAGAAGCTAGTATTCTTACTCTTTATAGATACTTTCTATATTTTTAGGAAGTTAAGTTCTAGCTTAAAAGCTATAAGTAGTTTAATAAGTATATCTAATATACTATATAAGGAACTCTAAGACTCTTAGTTCCCGCTTTAGCTATAAAAACCCCTCCTACTAGTATAGTAACCTTAGATACTATCTATAATATCCTTAATATCTATATACTAGCTCCTAGTATCTTAGCTATAGTTCTCTCTATAGATATAGATATTAATACTATAACTAGATTATAAACTTAGAATTACTATATAATACCTTATCCTAGTACTAGGCCTAAGAAGAGGGTTTATATTATAGATCTAAATATAACTTATTTTCCTACTCTACTTCTAGAACCTTATATTAAGAAAGTTATAGATAAGAATAAGAACACTCTAGTTAGTAATAGCCCCTTAAAAGCTACTAAGACCTCTTATTCTAAATCTTATATTATAATATTAGAAAGCTAAATTCTTACTAAAAATCTATAAGCTAAGTAAGTAGATAGAAAGATTACTATTCTAGAATCCTTTCTTTACTAAATCTAGTATAACTATAATAATATAGTCTATAAGTATATAAAGCTAGTTATCTAAAACTACCTCTAGTAAAATAGTAATTAATAGCTAGATATATTTATACCTATAAAGAGAGACCTACTTAGCTATATTATAAAAGCTCCTAGATTAAGCAGCTAGCTTATATAAGAAATTAGGTATTAAAATAATATATAAGTAGATCTAACCCTTATATCCTAATATAAAGCACTCTTATAGATAGAGATTAGCACTATTAAGACCTATATTTAAGTCTAAGTTTATAAAAAAGAGGCTATAATAGTTTAGATACTTTATAAAGCTACTATAATAAACTAAGAATAGGGTTTAAATATAATCCTCTTTTACTTAATATTCTATCTAACCCCCTTTTCTTTAACTAACCTCTTTTACCTCTTAATAGATATAATTTATAGTTTCTAAGCTTTCTTAAGTAGCTTAGCACTTTCTATCTTTAGTTAACTACCTCTCTATAATATAGTAGGTATTAATATAATAGATATTATTCTATCTAATACTTAATCTAAGGAGAACCTTAATATACTAATTACTTCTCTTAATAATTTAGTAAAGTATCTATACTATACTATAGTTACCTACTAATATAGAGTTCTCACTATATAAGATTTTATTATATTATACTTCTAGGTTACTATAAGGATTAGTTAGTCTATATACTTAGAGTAATATAGAATTATTAATACTAATACTACTATTAATATTATCTCTGAGAAATATATTAGCTATAATAGTATATAAAAGAGTATTATTTCTATATATCTTAGAGTTTAAAGCTTTATAAATACTTAAGCTATAGTAACTTTTAAAAGTATTATAGTTAAGAATATCTATATTAGTAGCTATTATATACTTAATATACTCTTCTTTATTAGTCTATATAGTAAGATATCTAAGAATATAATTCTTAAAGCTCTATTTATTATATATATTAGAATAATACTAAAATACTTACTAATTTAGATAATTAGTATCTTTTAGGCTAGTAATTAGAAGATCTATACTCCTTTAATATTCTATATTTTTCAGATTTTACTAGTTATTTTACTACTATACTCTCTAACTCTACTAGCTTCTCTTATACTTAGTAAGCCTATTTAATTTCTATAAAAGAGGGAAAATAGAAGCTATTACTACTAATTCTAATATAGTAGCTAGCTTAGTAATTATAGAAATTAATAGATAACTAAGTAAAAGTCTATAACTATAGCTTTATAACTAGAAAAGCTAGTCTAGCCTATATATACTAGAGGAGGTAATATTAATAATAAAAGCTAATTTACTAAAAGGCTTTAACTTTTTAGTTTAAAAGAAATTAGAAGAGAATAAGGAGGTTTTAGTAATATTTAATAAGAATAGTAATATTTTCTATATAGTAGTTAAAGTCTCTCTTAAGTAGGCTTTTATATTAAGAATAGAAGTAATTATCTAAGCTATTTTAGAATTATAAAAGTATACTCTTAGATACTAATTCTATAAAAATAAGCAGAATTCTAACTATTATAAACCCTTTTTAAAGAAATCTATAAATATTACTACTAGAGAAAAAGAAAGAAAGCTAACTATATAGATTCTAACTATATACCTAGCTATAAAGTAGAGGAGATTCTAGTATTTCTAATTAATATTCTAAGTAAATCTCTCTTTTTTTAGGAGTAAAGTAGAAATAGAAACTAGCTAACTTATTAATAAAAGGAAGAGCTAATTTCTACTAAGCTATATAATAATACTAAGCTTATATTATTTAAAATAGCTAAGTATCTCCTTATATATAGTAAGACTACCCTTTTTAGAAACTAGAAGACTGCTATTAATATTTTTAATATAAGAGAATCTAAGTATACTAAAGCTTTTAGCTATATAGTTAAGAGATTTAACTCTAGTATTTAGAAATATTATAAAGAGTAAATAGTATATAAAACTAATTTATTAAAGTTTATAACTAATAAAAAGCTTTAGTAACTTCTTCTTTTTACTAAAATATATCTCTTACTCTTTATAAATCTATTTAACTTAAAATAGAAAATTAGATTTAATATAGCTAATACTTAGATATACTATTAGTCCTATTAGAGAGAGAACCTCCTAAAAAAGGTTTTAATAAGAATCTAGAATAAGCTAAGAACTAATTATACCTATAATAATACTTTAGCCTTTATATATAGAGAGATTAATATAATATATAAAATAAAAAATAAGAAAGTCTAGCTAGTTAATAACTTACCTTTTAATAGCTTAGTATTTAAAGAAAACCTAGAGTAGAAGTTAAAAGCCTAGATAAAAGTAAAAGAAAATCTTAAATTAATATTAAAAAGTATTTTTATAAACCTTATTTAACTAAAGTTTTTAACTATTTCTAAGGAGAAGTAACTTATAGTAGAGTAACTTAATAAGATCTTAGTAATAATAGATTACCTTAACCTAAAAGAAAAGAAGCTTCTCTTTAAAATTCTAAGTAATAGAGAAAAAGCCCTTATATAGAGTTTTAAGTATTATAGATCTATCTACCTATTTATAGCTTCTCTATAAATAATTAGAGTTATCTCTTATAAAGCTTAGTAAGTAAGAAATATATTAATTCTAAAAGCCTTAGAGAGTAATATAATAATAATTTTAATAAATAGACTAAAAAAAGATATCTTTAAGTAAAGTTATATAGCTTACTAAAACCCCTTCTTTTTAGTTAGAAAGAAGAATAAGAAGATATATCTTATTAACTCTATAACTAAGGTTAATACTATTACTCTATATAATATAGCTCTACTCCCTTTTAGTAATAAGTTCTCAGAGAACTTTATAATATACTATCTTTTCTTATTATTAGATTTCTTTTCTAAGTATAACTAAGTTTTACTAAATCTATATAGCTATAATATTATAACCTTTATAACACTAATTAGCCTTTTTTAGATATATATCTTATCTTAAAAAGCTACTAATTCTATAGCCTAGTTTATAAAGGTTATAATATAAATCCTATATAACCTAATTTTAATCTGCTATAAAGCTTTCCTTAATAATATAGCTATTAAGAGCCCTACCTTAAAATATAATAATAAAGAAGTTTTTTATTACTCTAAACTATATAAATATATCCTAGAATATATCTAGAATATTAATAAGGTTCTTATTAATATTAAGTTAGCTAGCTATACTATTACTATTAAGAAATTATAATAGGCTTAGTAATCTATTACTATTATAAAATATATTTATAGTACTAGTAGCTAAAAGCTAGAGAAATTAAAAATTATTAAGATTAGGGAATAGGGGGTTTATAATAACCTTACTAACCTTAGATCCTTTCTTAGTATTATAATATTTTATTAAGTTTAGGTTTAAAGATTTTTAGCTATAGCTAGGCTACTTATAGCACTCTTAAAAAAGAACACTCTATTTAAATAGAACTAGCCTTAGTAGTTAGCTATAAACACTTTTAAAAACTAACTTATCTCTACTTCTATTCTTATTAAGCTTAACTATAGTATTAATATAGGTAAAATCTACCTTATAGTTAATACTAATAGCCTTAGTTAGAACACTATTCTTAGTTAATATATTAATAGTAAGTATATAGATTCTAGATATAAGAGTAGCTTATAGGCTAGTATAGAGCTAAACTATAATACTAAAAAAAAGGAGTTAAGGGGTATACTTAAAGCTTTTAAATAAGTCTACTTTTATCTCTATAGTTACTACTTTATACTAGAAATAGATACTAAGACTCTTATTACTTAGCTTAATAGCACTACCTCTAACCTATCTAGAGCTCTTATTATTTAATAGATTTTATAGATTTATATATTTAACTTTAAAGTTAAGTACCTATTTAAAAGCTAAAATACTATAGCTAATAAATTATTTTATAAACCTAGTAAACTATTAAATAAGCTTAACTAAAACGCTAAAGGGGAAGTTAATAACTAGATTAATAAGTAAATCTTCTTTATGTAAGAACGGCTATATAGGTTAAAAGAGAAGTAGAAAAGTTTCCAAAGTAGTATAAATAGATTTCAGGCAATGAATGGTGTATAAGGGTAACTTTTCGGGTTTGTTGCATAATATTCAAATAGAGGAAGAAATATAGATATTGAAAGATATATATATTGATAACTGCATAGATATCTAAGGCCTTGAAAGGCGGGGGAAAAGGTATGTATATATAAATAATTTAGTTCCTGAGGCTTTATAAGTGCTTACGCGGCCTTACGCGGCTTTTCCGCTTAGTAATAGACCTTAGTAAGCGGCATAAGTATCTCAGTTTAGCAAATATTACTATATTTAGTAATAATAAGCTATAAGGTTTAACTTAAAGTTTAAAGTTTAACCTTATTTCCAAATCTTATTATTCCTTATAAAGTATATTATATAATTATATAATATATGTAATATGATATATATACCAGAATATGCCATTTTTTGCAAGGATTCTAAATATATTATCCAACTCCTGATACCTCTTATATTTATAGAGTTATAACACTCTAAAGGTATAGTGATAATAATATATAAGTTCCTTTTATAGCAAATAGGAATAATATATTTCTTATATACCCCCTTAAGGTATATATATAGATATATATAATACCTTATAATTATAGGAAATATATATTTCTAAGGAAAAAAATAAACCTTAGTAGAAAAAAATAAAAAATAAAAGAATTTATAGTAAGGGAAAACCATATATAACTAATAGTTTAATTTTGCCACTAATTTATATATATTAGTTTTACTATTAGTAGGTAAAAAACCCTTAGGTATAATATTTAGCCTAGTTTTAACTAGTTCCAGGATATTTTTACTAATAGGTTTAGTTAGAATATCTGCTATGTTATCTTTAGATTTAACGTAGAATAGTTCTACTAAATTATCCTGAATAGTATTTCTGCTAAAATGATATTTAATATTAATATATTTGGCCTTTTTATGAAATTCTGGATTTTCTGCTAGCTTTTGAGCTGCTTAATTATCTATAAGAATCTTAGACTTTTTAAGATTATAGTCTATAGAAGCTTCTTTAAGTATAAAGTTATAGCTATTATATAAATAAATAGCCTCTTTTACTGCTTCTAATAAAGCTATATATTTAGCTTCACAGCTACTTAAAGTAACTGTTTTTTGTTTTATAGTATTCCAGCTTATAATATTATATAAGCTAAAATAGAAGATATAGCTAGAGGTAGACTTTCTATCTTCTATATCTCTAGCCTAATTAGAGTCTGAAAATCTAATAATATTATAATTAATAATATTATTATAGTTATAATATAAACTAATATCAGGGAATGTATTTAAATATGCCTAAATATAGTTTAATGCTATTATATGATCCTTAGAAGGATTAGTTATATATCTAGCATATCTATTAACTGGATAAGTTATATTAGGCCTTGTTTTTAAGGCTAAATATGTTAGAGATCCTATTTCTTGTTAATAGGAATTAATATCCTCTTCTATAGTTTATTCCTTATTAGATACTAAATATTTAGTATTTATATAAGGTGTAAGTATAGGATATAGGTTTATTTTATTATACTTATATAATATTTTATAAGTATATTATGTTTAATATATATATAAGGCTTTATTTTTCCTATCTATTATAATCTTATTACTGAGAAATATAGTAGGAACCCCTAGTTTTTTAATCTTTATATACTTAGAAGTATTATTATAGATATAGTCTATAGTTTGCTGATTTATAGTAATAGCTAATATATTATCCATATAATAAGCTATTATAGCTTTATGACTTCTAGTATTTAAGATAAACATAGCTTTATTATAGGGTGAAACTATAAAGCCTGTTTTTAATAATACTTCTTTTAAGTATTTATACTATAATTAAGGGCTTTGTTTTAGACTATATAGAGCCTTTTTTAACTTATAAACTAACTTAGTTTGTTTTTTATAATTATAGTTATATGAGGCTTCTAATTTATTAGTTTTATTATTATAAATAAATCTAGTAGGTATTCTAATATAGATATCTTTATCTATATTAGCATAAACAAATACTAATATAATATTATATTATTTAATAACCTAACCTAAATTTATAGCTATATTTAATAGAAATCTATAGCCTTTAGGTTTATAGGTAGTACTAAAGGTTTTAAGGTAATCTATACCTATATATTAATTATAACCTTATACTACCTAATAGGCTTTATACCTTATAGGTATATTTTCTGGATTATATTTTATTCTATAAACCTATCTTCTGCCTAATATATAGGTGTTATGGTTTTTTATAGTATTTTTATTAATTATAGTCTAAGTATTTTGTTTATATAAATCAGATATCTCTTCTTCTATAGCTTAAATCTATTTAGATTTATTATCTGAATTTATAGCTTATTTATAGGTTAAAGGTTCTGATAAAGTATTAATACTTAATATATAAGAGGATTTTCCCTTATTATTATTATAAGTGGATAAAATCTCTTTTATTTGTGGGCAGTTATTTATTGTAAATAGTGCACTTTCTTCTTCTACCTATAAATATTCTTTTAAATCCTTAGGTGATTTATAGGGATTTATATAGTAAATTTGGACTTTGTTATACTATTATTATTATTTTCAATAGTATTATTACTAGTTTTACTAGTATTGTCTTTATTATTTTTATCTTCTGGATTTAGACTTAGATTTTCATTCCAGTTATAAAAACCGCTTAGTTTATATGGATTATTATATATAGGATTATTATCCTTATTGTTTTGAGAAGATAAAAACGTATTTTTATAGATTATTATATATCTAACCTATAAAGCCTTTCTTTTAGATATATTATATACCTTATAGCTATTTAATCTATAATTAACTAGTATAGCTTTTATAGCTCTATTATCTAGTTTTTTAAGATGTGGATCTTTATTCTTATAATAGTATATACTACGCCAGGTTTTAATATAAGTTATAATAGGTTTACTATTATTTTTAACTTTATAAGGGGTTTTATAATTTAGGCTTTTATGAGGAGTTCTGTTATATATATATATAGCAGCTAAAAAGGCTTCTCCCTATAGATAGTTTGGTAGATTTGCTAATTTAAGTATTAATCTTATTTTATTTACTATAGTGTATATAATATGTTCTATAAACCTATTAGGTTTATGTGTATAAGCAGCTATAGTATTATGTTTTATTCTACTATTAATATATTCTTTATTAATAGTTTTATTATTAAATTTAGTACTACTATTAGTACTAAATTCCTTTATTTTGAATATAATTGTCTTATATTGATTTTTATATTTAATAAAAGATAGATAAACTTCTAATTTACTCTTGGTTTTTAATAATTTGCTAAAGGCAAATCTAGACTTTTTATTTATAAATATAATAAAATATCTATAATTATTATAGGTTTTAGGTGTTATAGGTTCACAGATATCTGTAGCTACCTTATATAAATAAGGATAATCTTTTAACCTATTATTAGATATTTTATTTACTTTATTAGTGAATTTGCCTAGAATATAGGCTTTATAAGTAAGGTTATTTACTTTAGATATATTATCTGTTATTATTTTATCCTTATATAGCTGTTTTAAAGCTTATATACTAATATAGCCTAGTCTTTTATGCTATAATAGAGCTTTTTGTTCTGCTGTTTCTAAAGGACTCTTCTTAGATAATTTATCTTTTTAGGTATTTATATCTTTTAATAACTTATTTTCTTAAATAGTTATTTTATTTTGATCTTTATTATCTATACTATTTAATATAGTATTAGATAAATATAAAGAAGGATCTTTTATTACTTTAGTATTAAAGTAATATAAGTTATTCTTTTTACCCCCTTTAACTAATAGTGTGTTATTAGTTATATAATATAATAAAGGAGTGCTTTTCTAAACTATAAGTAATAGCTTATTTATCTAGTTAGGATTGACTTAAAAGATTAATACCTAAGTCTGGTATATAAAAACAGTTATATAAAATAATACTATTATTATTGGGAAATTTCAATATAATATCTCTAGCTAAAGTAGCTATAAGAGTGTTTGCTTGTTCCTATTTAACTTGTTTATTTATGTTATAAGTTTTATAAAAATAATCCTTATTATTAATAATATAAATTGTAGCACCTGTATTAAGATAAAATTTAATAGTATTTAAATTATTCTGAAATATACTATTATTATTATGAATAATATCTTGAATTATATAACCTATTTCAGGTTTAGTATGCTTATTATTATTATAAGGTAGAGTTATATTTATGTTTTTAAATTTAATATCTTCTTCTTTAGTATTAATATCTATATTTAGATTTAATATAGAAGGAAGCTATATAGTATTGACTTTTTCAGTATTAGTTATATCTGATAACTTAATAACCCTTTTATCTTGTTCTTTTTCTTTTATTTTAACTAATAGAGTATTTTTAGTACTCTTTTTATTAGTTAGTTTATTTTTAAAAAGAGTAGATTTATAGATCTTTTTATCTAAGTCTTTCTTTTTAGACTTAGATTTAGTTATAGTATTAAAGGCTTGTTTCTATTCTTTTAGAGCCTTTTCTAGATATAAGAAAAAGTAATCTACTTCTATATAACCTGTTTTTTTACAGTTTTTATAGAATAGACTCTTAGTTCTTTTCTAGAGTTTCTTAGTTTTATTTTTAGCCTTAATATAAGTAATATAATTACTTATATTCTCTTTTCTTTTAGATTTGTTTAATAAATTAGCAAATAAAGAGTCTAGAGTATAGGCTTCTGAATCCCTTTTTAAAGACTGAGTTATATTAGTTATAAAACCCTTATAACTTTTATCTAAGGAATTTAATATTTTAGCTATAATAACCTGCTTAGGTAAAGCTAGGTGTTTATTAGCTAGATTATCAGTTAACTCTTTAACCTTATTTAAAAAGGTTTCTAAGTTATCTGTGTTTTCTAAGATTATATTAAAGAATTCTTTATAAGTTATAAACTTATTACTAAATCTCTTAGGCTTATATAGTTATTTTAACTTAAGCTAAGCTTCTAGAGCTATATTATAGTTCTTTATAACCCTAAGAGGACTATCTTTATATAATAATCTAATATAAGCTAATAACTTATTATTTATATCAGAATTATTTTATGATAATAGGGTTTCTAAGTTAGTATTAATATCCTTACTTATAAGTAGGGATTTAAACTGTAAAGCCTATATCTAATAGTTCTTACTACCTAAAAGTTTTTAAAAAGTTATCTTAGATACCTCTATTATGTATATCTTAATAAACTAATTTAATAACTTCTTATAAACTTAGCTTTATATAGAATACTTTTTACTTATATTTTAAAGTGATCTTATTAACTTAGAATTAATATATTTAAGATAATTTTAAAAGTAGATTTAAAGCAGTTTATTTTCACTTATTTATGGAATAGTTTTCTTAATTAAAAGCAGTTTAATATATTAAAGAAGAACTATTTAAAGTGAGAGTAGTTTTTAACCTCTTATAGTATTTTTGTTTTATAACTAAATAACTAATAAAAAGTTAATATATTTCCCCCTTTTTACGCTTATTTTTATATATATTTTCCTGTATTTTATTCGGTTTGAAATTGGTTAATATTGGTAGGTAAAATCAAAAGGACTTTTTATTTGGTTTTTTATTTCGATTTAAGGGTACTTCTTGCTTGATTTAAGGGTATTTCTTAGACTTAGTAATAAGTCTTTGATTTAGGTGTAATATTGCTTTGTTTAGCTGTTTTAACTGGTTTAAACTAGTTAGGTAGATAGGGTATTTCGAATAGGTAGTTAGTAGAGACTTTCTCTAGCAAATAGGCCTCTATTATAGTAGAGGGCTTCCAAATCGGGTAATCTTAGTAATTAAATAACTTGGGTAATATAATAAATTGCTAGTAGAGGTTGTTTGTGTAGAAGAATATTGTTATTAATTATAGAATCTCGGATTTAGTATAGGTAATAAAAGGTTATTCTCTTATATAAGAGATATTCTTATAAGGGATAGAAATATAAATATAGAGGAACAAATTGCTCTTTGGGGGGCCTATAAGCTGTTTAGGTTATAATAAGCTGGGCTTATAACCTATAAGAATAGCTATATAGGTTGAAAGAGAAGTAGAAAAGTTTCTAAAGTAGTATAAATAGATTTCAGGCAATGAATAGTGTATAAGGGTAACTTTTCAGGTTTGTTGCATAATATTCAAATAGAGGAAGAAATATAGATATTAAAAGATATATATATTGATAACTATATAGATATCTAAGGCCTTAAAAGGCGGGGGAAAAGGTAGGTATATATAGACGATTTAGTTTCTAAGGCTTTATAAGTGCTTATGCAGCCTTACGCAGCTTTTCCGCTTAGTAATAGACCTTAGTAAGCGGCATAAGTATCTCAGTTTAGCAAATATTACCATATTTAGTAATAATAAGCTATAAGGTTTAACTTAAAGTTTAAAGTTTAACCTTATTTCCAAATCTCATTATTCCTTGTAAAGTATATTATATAATTACGTAATACATGTAATATGATATATATACCAGAATATGCCATTTTTTGCAAGGATTCTAAATATATTATCTAATTCCTAATACCTTTTATATTTATAGAGTTATAACACTCTAAAGGTATAGTGATAATAATATATAAGTTCCTTTTATAGCAAATAGGAATAATATATTTCTTATACTTTATAAACCTAATTACTATCTCTTTTTTTAATAAAGCATAGATAGATAGAGATAGAGTCTATTCTATTAAGATCCTTATTACTAAAGTTAATAATATCTTATAAAAGTCTCTAAAGCTTATAGATATTTCTAATACTATACTAGATAGCTCTTTATACTAAAATTACTACTTATACTAAATTATCTACTACCTTAGTACTTTAAGATAGCTAGATAGAATTAAGCCTAGTCTATACTATAAGTTTAAGGAGAAGGCTAGAAAGTTCTTTCTAAAAGATAAGTTATTATTTATATATCCTAGTATATATAAGCCTACTCTATAATATATTATAGATAATTTACAGACCTAAACTAAGCTTATTATAAAAGCATACTAAGAAAGTAGGTATAGGAAATATAATATAGTTATTAAACAGTTAGCAGAGCAGTATTACTAATATAGCCTCTATAAGATATTATTTAAATATCTCAAAAACCCTTTATAAATAAGACCTATAAAATATATAATAAATAATAATACTTAATAATATACTATATAATATAACACAGTATATTACAGTATTAATAATAC
>JAVHLV010000447.1:0-43699 GCA_036785495.1 Colletotrichum neosansevieriae
CCTGCACTTACCCCTCCTTCAAGCACCGCAGGCAGATATGCCGAGAAAGGTGACACCATCGTCCCCCCCCCCCCCCCCCCCCCCCCATGAAGAAGAGGGCACGATCGCCTCTGCACCTATTGCAGATGCACCTAGGCATTGTCGCCTGCATCACAAAACCAGACAGGCGCAGAACAGCAGTCGTAAGCTTGCATGACGCCGGCAAAAATCCTCGGATCACAAGAACGCCAGCAAACCAGCTTCATGCCTGGACCGCTGGGTTGCGAAACTCCACTCGGGTTCGAACTCGCAGCGTACCTCATCACTGGCCTGCAGACCGCTCGCCGTAGCTGCTCTAGTTCGAGATTGTTAGTACCTCAACGTCGCATAACCCACTGGTTGGAAGGGCGATGTAACAGTGATTTACCGAACCGTTGTTGGCGTTCCTTAGAACCAGCGACAGGAATTACCGGGAGGCAGGCTTGGAAAGCCGGGGATTAATTACTGCGAGAGCAAATGAAGACCGGCTCGTTTGTCAAGAGGAGAACCAATCTTCGTGTTCGTTCGTCGCTTCAAACGAAACAATTAAATCTCCGGGCCCAACCACGGGATTTGGCAAAGACGAGGAGCAACAAACAAGTCAGATCGGACGCAGAGTTGCAGTGCAAATTGTCCGACACAGGGACGGAGGCTACGCTCAAGGGTCTTGGCCTGCAGAAGCGAGGGAGGGCAGCATTGGACACGAGGTTGTTGGTGAAGGATGGTACGAGGGGTGGAGAATCGGTGAGTGAAGTCTGGTGAGAACCGTTGATGAGATTTCGAGGCTGTGAAGGATGCTAGCAACATGGGAAGAGCTTGGTTTTGGGCTCTGTCAGGTAATGAAGGCTTGGAAAAGACCGAAAAATCATGGAAAGCCGTGGGGTAATCACCAATATTTGCCATGTCGTTGAATGCCCGCCACCTGCAACCTTTAATGTGTCCTTGGAAGTGGGTAAAGTCAAGTTTACCTGGGCAAGGCGCCTCTCAGCCGGCTGCAATTTGCGAGCCGCGTCCCGCCCGGCGTTCCGAGTCCAAATCAGGATTCAGGCGAGAAACGAGTCGGGATTTGCAAGGCGCCAGTGACGATGGGGACCGACACCGATGCGAGAACACGCGAGCATAGTTGCCCAAGGTGGGCTGCATGCATATGCAGCGAACAACGCATATGAATCCTCGATGGCAAAGTCTTGACAGACGGCAGAGACAATCCGGCGAACTGGTCGCATTGCGGCCGCAGAGTGCCGCGAGGGCCCATCTGGGTGCAGACAAGTAAGCGTCGCTCTAGCGGCTGAACGCCGTGGTACCGCTTTAACACGACGTGGTCCAATGCCGTCGAATTGCAATCGAAAGTTGAGATGAAGCCAGAGGGACGGGACGATCGTCTACCGTTTCTTGGTTCGTTTGCTTCCGAGGTGCCTTGTCTGGGCTCCCAGGCTTGATGCCATCCTCGTGCTCTATTGAAAGCGTATCCAGTAAGATCTTCCAAGCCATGCACTCCGCATGTTTAAACTAAACCGACTGACCGTCGGAGCGACGGCAGTCGTCATCTGAAGGCAGGGACGGCATCCGGTCGGTCGTTGCAGGCTAGCTTCTGCGTCGGTCGACGGCGGCTGGGCAGTGGAGGGCTGTCTCTGCTTTGCAACACTCGTAACACCATGTACAACCCCCTGGGAGCTTCTTCGCTGTTGGTTGACTAAGTCGTTCACGAATTGAGTAGTGTAGCGTCTGTGAAGACGAAAGGCGCTGAGCTGGTCAGTCGCATCAGCCTAAAATAGCCAAAACAGGGCATCGGTTGCAGTGGTGGGGCGCGCAATAAGACGCAGGTGACAAGGGTTCTCCTGAAGTCTTGAACGACGTCTTGCCTAGGGTTCGGACATGCGAACTTCTTTGGCGAGAACTCCAGGTTGCAGACCGGCTGGCAGTCTGCCAAACTACCCTTGACCTGCCTTTCTGGTTGTACGCGGCCCTCAAGGAGGCGGACACGTCCAGCGTGACATGTCCCACTGGCCCATTGTTCATTTCCAGACTCGCCGGCAACGTAGGAGCGCTTGAGCTTGCTCTAGCCAGCGTCAGAGAAGGAACCTTGACAGGTCATCATGTCGGTTCTCGTAGCTCGGAAGATTTGTCGCAAACGTCGAACCGACGCGAACGACAGTTTGGGTCAACAAGGATATTTTGACTACTGACGTGACATTGGGGGTATCGCTGCCATACTGACAGGCTCCAGGGTATGTGTGGGACCTCGCCGAGTCCCTGTGGACAATGGGCAATTGGCTCTTCTTCAACGGAACCTTGCGATTCGTGAAATAGGTCCCTGGAGTCCAACGCCGAATCGCCTGGGCGCTGCTTGTCGAAACGAGATTGAGTTTGCCAGGGAAGCCTAGCTTCGTGCGACAGAGACCCGCCACAGACAGACAGGCGCTGCGGCAGCGAGCAATACCGGCATCGTCTGCTCTGCGAACGCGGTTGGCGACACGAGGACAGCAAAGTAGTTCGATTAAAGTTGAGAGCTTAACTTTACAAGTGTCAAACGACGCCAGCCGTCAATTGACGTCTTTGTTCGTCGAGGCCGCTCATTAGAGACACCGTTTGAGAGCGATTTGTCTGAGCGCTGCCTCAGTGTCCCACATAGCACGGAACATTCCTTGCATCGTGCGACTTGCTCGGCAGGCAGAAGCGCAAAAGTATCTGATCGCAATTGGTTTGAGCAATATTCAGGTAGACCGCAGACCCTTTTTTTTAGGTGGCACGACGAGTCGACGAGCTGCCACTTGACGAAGGCCGTCATGCCGAGAGCGAGCGCAGCGCGAGCAGACAGAAGACGTGATACTTGGTGGATGGAATTCCACGGGAGATTGGCAAATCTCTCAGCATCTGATTTGGCAATACCTCCGTATCCGTCCATTTCCTGCTGAGTGTCATCACGGCCAGAGGATGGCTGGAGGTTATCCAAGATGGCGCCCGATAGCTAACCCGGGCCAATCTGTGATGTGAATACAGACAGGTCGAGATGGTTCATAATACGAGAATCGCTCGATGTAGCTTTCACTTCCTGCCCTGTCTGACCCGGCCATTGTAGCGATGTGCGCAGGATGCTAAGCTGTACTTGAGTACCTGAGGTCCTCGACGCCCCGCCTGGTTTGTGCGAGGCTCTGTTCTGCCGATTCCTCGACGCTTGGTTCTGCCAGGGCCAAGGCTGGCAAGACTTCATCCGAAGCCGGCTCCAGCCCAACGACACTGCGCAATCTCGATTCCAGACAAGCCCTGGGCTGGCGTATCGGCCGAGTCGCATATCCGGTGCAATTCGCATGGGCATGGCAGCCGTTCGCCGTTATACATCCAGCCACATCGGGTTGTGGGAGGTGGCTTAAAATGAGCGGCGGTGGGTCAGGGATACGTTGACGGGGCATGACGGGAGGCTTGCCATCTCCCGGGATTGCGTGCGGACGGACCATCTCCCCTTCGGATCCGCGTACCTCGAGGTGGTGGAGCGAATACACATGTTGAGCAGAACTCACCCGAGAGTCAAGTAAGCCAATCCCGAATTGAAATGGGGATTGCAGCAGGACTCAGTCGCCCCATTCGTGGGCGGTGGTTGAAGTTCGCCAAGCAATTGCACAGACAGTGCCGTGCCGCATTCGCGGAGTCGTGATCGCTTTACGGTGCGTCTGCGCTGTTACACGGCAACTTGAAATCATGAATCGAGGCGTTGGCGGATGATGACGGATGCCGTCTTAGAACCCTGGCCAAACAATTGGAATTGATGCGGCATCTCGGTGACCGCTCAATGCTTCAATGCATTGTGCTGACTATTGGTGTCGTCAGATGATGCAACCTGCGATGCGAATTGACGCTGGGCATATTGGGATGAACGGCGTGTCATCCCATTCCCGCGTCAATGCCGTCGACGGCATAGTCCCGCGGAACGGCCAGACGCCGGAGCCGAGCGGGAGGGGCGGCATAGGCGGGAGGAGCGGGTATGACGGCGAAACGCTCATTTTGCAGACACCTGGTCATTGTAACCGACTACCCAGCTTCCGACGACGAAGATACTACGACTGCGTGCATCTTTGTGTAGACAATTCACGATGCAGGGACAGTGACCGCTGTCTATGTCATGCCGAGCCGTCCTTTCTTGTGAGCCCCTTTTCAACGTTGTGGGAAGCGAAACATGGTCGGCGGTGTGTATTTGCAAAAGGTTGCTGACTGCAGGGGCGTTTCGAAATATTTTCAGAAAGATTGCGCGCGCGAAGTGCAGCTTGACGGCGAGTTGATGCATTAACGGGATCCAGTGAAAATCTGGGGGATGAGGCGATCCCGCTTTGCTGTGGAGGGCGGCAAACAGGGGGTCGAAGGTACGTATGGAATAGAGCATATCTGCGAGGAGCGGCGTCAGGGATGATGTTCAAGCGGACGCGAAACATTCGCCCACCTTGTGCGCGCGTCTGTTGGTTCCGTAGCCTTGTCCAGCGGCCAGTGACATGCCGGCGGGTGCAGCACAAGGCCTCCGTCGGACTCTGGTGCGGCGCATCCTGGCTCATTTGGTGGTGACCCAGGAGACCATCAGCGAGGAGGAGACCGGGTCCCGTCGATAGGGAATCCAGGAGTGAAATGGGATTGCAAAGCCTTGCGGTGCCCCTTTGAAGGGGGCACACGTCGGGTGTCGTTGAGCTCGATGTCGGCGACGAAAGAGGGAAATTCCTTCATCGTCCCGCGATGGCCCGCACCAGCGCGACGAACGATGGGATTATGAATGGGTCTGACGAGGAGGAAAGGATCCGTAGGGTAGGGACGAAGACAGGCCGTTGCCAGTGCCAGGTCCCGCTTCCCGAGGCCATGCCAAGACGAGGGCATCTCCGCAATGCCGGCGCCCGTCATGCGACGATCCGGTTGACAGAAACCGAGCAGGCGATGGGATAACGTATAGCAGAGCCAGGTACATTACCTAGTGCGGAGATTGAGGACGAAGCGGGCGCGTCGCGACGCCGTTGGAAAGCATCGTGGAGGTCGGGGCGACGGATGGCAGTGAAGAGCGCGGTGCTAGCATCGGAGGTGCCTCCGATGAGGAAAGACGTCGGACATTGCCGCTGTGAGGTGAACAGAGAAGAAAGGGAGCTGGCGACTGTAATTGGCTATGTGCGAGATGTGGTTGCACAGCAGGCGGGTTGACCGTTGACGGCAGCGGGCAGCCGAGGGATGGGGATTGACGGTGGGGGGGCCGTGATGCAGGAGGTAACGTTGGGCAAGGGAAGGAGATGACAGCGGGTGGAGGGCGGAGAGGGACGGAAGCTTCCTTGCTTGTTCGATGCAGAAAAGGAAAGTTTAGATGTCATGGAAGGAATGGAAGGCAGTGTGTGGGTGTGGAAGGGGGACAATGGAATTATGCATCGCGGAATGATTTCCTGAGAGATGTGAATGGATGGATGAATGGCATTGTCTGGTGGTGAGCCTGCTACCTACCTAAGGTACCTTACCTCAGGTTGTGCCTGTGCCTGGCTGAGGTACGTACCTACCTTAGATATCTGATATTACCTTAGGTAGGTAGGTAGATGTGGACTGGGATTGGCAGCACGGGAAGGAGCGAAGAGATGGAAGCCGGAACAGGCAACGGGAGAGGCAGGAGCGGACTACTCTTACTCTGTCATCGAAGTCTACACTCTACAGGAGGCAGGTCCAGCAGGCAGGCATGAAGGGATACGTACTGGATTCATCCCGCCGGCGCAATCAGCAGGGAGGAAGATTTCGCGAGAGAAAGAGCTTATTGAGCAGAGAGAAGCTTCCGTTTAGATGAAGTAAACAATAGGTGGGCAGAAAGGAGAGATTGAAGACATTGAGATTGTAATTCACAGTGAGAGAAGGTAGGGCTCGAGGAGAAGGAGAGGCATCGCCGTATGCAATGACAGAATAAGGTGTGGAGTACACCTCAAAGTACGTACTGCCTCCTTCCACCGGTGGCGTCTGGCGGGCAATTTACCTAAGGCAGCTAGAAGGAAAGAATGCAGTGTGTAAGTCTGTAACAGACCCCCTGCCTGTCATGTTAAAACACCGTGCCAATTGTGGGGTTCGGCCGACTGACGAGAAGATGAGCTAAGGCGAGGTGCCTTATGGAATACCTTATCTACCTTACACTACCTAGGTAAAATGTAGGGCAAGAGTCGAGAGGCATCTTCTCCGTGCCTTCTTCGGCGCTGGTGAAGATTTTCCCTCCCTGACTCCGTCTCTGCAACGGAAACATCTCCTGAAGCGCAGGGCGGCTTAATTGCATTTAGCCTGCCAGCTCAAGGACAGGGTAAGTTCCGTTCCTGGCCTCCTGAAAAAGCGAGACGGACGTTGAACAGACATAATGGAAGCCGACATCCTCCTAGAGCGAGAGGTCAAAGCCACGGCTAGGATCACTGACAGCTGTGAGATGAGCCACTCTCGGAGTAGAGCTGGATACCTTACCCTGGGCTGCTCGCAGGAAAGGGACGGACGGGACCTGGACGACATGACATGCGCCCAAGATTGCTAAGACCAGCTTCGATGTCGCGACAGAGGGCCGATTTCTCGACGAGAAGGATTCGGATTCAAGAGAAAGATGTTTGTAAATGTTCCACGACTTACCCCGTGTCTCCATCCATTGAAGCCCCGTGTGGAGAGGAGGCGTTCGGAGTTGGCCGAGCAAGGGCAAAGCAGAGAATCGTCCTTGGTGTGCATGATGATGCCCCCCCCCCCCCCCCCGATCACCAGGACTGATATGGCTGGAAGGGCAGAATCGACAATCGTCAAAGCAAGTGTCTCAGAAGCTTCCATTCATGCCTTGATGCCTGCTTGACAGCTTCTTTCGCCGCGCACAGACGCCGAGTGGAGGTGTGGACTTCCGGACCGGGCTCGGTACAGGGATGTCGGGCGTCAAGGACCGGGGTATAGGACCCAGGGGTCAAGGATGCTGTCAGGGTGGTTGAAGACAGTGGACCGAGAGGGTGCTTGTGCTGTTCAATCTCTTCAGGGGGCCGGGGTTCTTCCTGTCTGTAACATTGGATGTCGTCGACACCTCAACCTATCGCAGCAACAAACGAGGAGCGGTGGCCGGTGCAGGGCTACTATCTTCAGTGGGGAGCAAGGGGCTGAATATCAACACCCTTAAGACAGTGGATGATGCTCCTCCATCATAGCACCTGCATCGGACAGGTCTGCGTTTGTCCATTTTGGCCCAGCAAGGGACGATGGGTAAGCGTCTGTGTCTGCCAATCTTCACCAAGTCTAGACACGTCGATGGCAGTGTCAGCGGTGCTTGGACGTGATCATCCTTGATATCCCCACCTACCTTATGGGGGGTTTCTCCTCAAAAAAAGGCTCCAAATGGGTTGTGCGCGAGGCAAGGGATCCTCATCGGGTGCATGTGCCAGACTGGTAAGCTCCGACTCTTGGACGATGTCTGTATGCAAGTGTGCATGCCGAGCCGTCAGACCTCGTCTAGATCAAGGGCACGTCAGCAATTCAATTTTGTAGCTACCTAGGTAGGTAAGTAAGGTATCAGATTGCTGGAACGGACAGTGGAGGTACTTACCTTCGAGGGAAGAAACACTCAGCTCACTCTTTAAGGTACTGGATGTCGACCTGAATACAGGAACGCCCATCCTTTCCCTCCTACCTACCTATATGCTATGTGACGTTAGATTAGGTAAGGCGACTAAGAGGCAAGGATATAGGTAGGTAAGGTAAGGGGAGGAAGGAAGAGGAAGACTGTGGACAGTATCTTGAAGTAAGGTACGGAGCAAACCAGGTACCTCTTTCCCTCTTGTCCATGCACGGGTCATGTAACCTCTACATCCACACCTGCTCCCCCCAGCCCAAGCTGACCTTCGTCAAGTACTGCAGTACCTCCAGTCCTCTACTTAAGTTAAGGTAAGGTACTCCTCCTCCAAGAAAGGAAGGTGAGGTACGTACTCTCCAAGGTACCTTGCCTGCACTAGTGCTCTCCTGCCTCTCAAGTGGGAACTAGAAGGAAGCAACACTCGGTGCCTACCTTACCTGAGTACCTACCCAGGGTAGAGGTGCGAACACTGACCGGGCATCTCGCTGTGATGCATCTGAATGTCCAAGTAGGTACCTAAGGTACCTTACGTATTGCCTGCTTTGTAGTATCCATCTGTACCTGCCTCAGGGCCTGGCCTGGAACCTGCACATCGCGTACACTCATTCTCATTCATCCCAAGTCGACATTGCAGAATTCGTCTCGAGTTGTTCATCCCTTCTCTTTTTACCTACCTCACCTAACGACCTATCGTTGCCATTGCCTTCTCCTCGTCGATGTTGCCTCTGGCCTCTTTGTTGTACTTACCTGCCTTCCTCAGCCCCCCGTCTCGCCGTCTTGTCGAGACACCTGCACAAGAAAATACCTTACATTTTATCTCGTTCTGTTCTGACGACAGCAACTTCAGCCCTGACGACCAGAGTTCATTTATCACTTCTCTGCCCAGTCACGGCCACATCAGTCCAGATACATATCGATAACAACGTCTCGACAGCAAATTCTCCTGTCGAGGATCCACAAACACGTATTGTTGCGTATCACCATCGGCTTCTTTTCTCTCATTCACTCGTCTTCGATGTCTGCGGCTGTCGCTTCATGCCAATCATATCCACCTCAGAGCCGCCCATCGAAGACACTGGACTCCACCACTTTGACGGCCCCGTCTCCGAGCTACCTGCATCAAGCAGAACAGACGAGCTTCCCAAGACTCCCAACAGTCTGCTCAAGGCTGCCCTGTCCAATATTTCTTCTCGGTTGCGTCCCTTACCTTACATAACCTTACGTGAGGCCCACTATCACCGTCAACCTCGACCGACCATCGACTGCGAGGCCCTCTTCCACTGCTCCCAAGGGAGCCACTCGAGTGGCCTGTGTCCTCGTCCAGCTCCGTGCTTCATGCGCAACCGAATCATCTTCACGGTTATCAGTGTCAACTTGAGCGTTCTCCTCCCGACAGCTTGATCAGTCTCACTGTGCTATTCGGTCATCGTGGGGTCACATCGTGGACCAGGTCGAGCCATCAAACCTCGACGTTAGCCCAAGTCGGCCCCTCTGCACCATCTCCTACCTGCAGGAACTGCGAGTCCACCTTGCTGCGACTGCGTACACGCCATTCCAGAACTGTTGCAGGGTACTCGGAACTTGGCTTCGTTGACCGCCCCCAAGTTATCGCTTGACAGGTCGCCTCCTACCGAAGACTGCCATCGACAAGGGGAAGCGACAACAGTGCCAAGGGGTTCACCTCGCAGCACAGACCAGAGCAACACAAGGATTCGTCCTTCCTCTTCCCCACCTCAGCGACCAGGGCCTGGCATCCGGCTGGTATTTGACATCTCGCACCCTGATATAAGCTACAGCCTGCCTTACTCGACCCTCGACCACTCTGCTCCGACACCCCGTACCCGCCTTGTTCTCGCCATCTACACACTGGGCTATCTCTTCTTGGTATAGACCCTCCGGCATCTGTACATGGGCTCGGGGTCGCTCTCAGCATCGTCATTGTTTTCAAATCGCGGTTCACCTCCCCGACAATCTGAACCGCCCCTTCCACTGGTTACCAAGTTGTCCGCACCCGCCCTTTGCTGCCCAGGCCACACACCCCTTGCCATTTGCCCGACCCTTCTTTTCTTAGCTGTTTCCTTGGACAGCTCCCACGCCTCCTCCTGTCCCTCAGGCCCCATCTTCTACACGGCCTTTCATGCGACCCCCTGAAGAACCTTTGCTTCGAGCAGCTCCACGATACCTTAGCTTGAGCACGCCAACGCCACTTTATATCATATACTCTTTAGCCCTCCCCATACAACGGTGCTTACTCCAGTCTAAATCATCGTTGTTCAGACTCCTCTCGACCAGAGAAGCTCCTTTCAGTCGCCCATCCAGTCCAATTTCAGGCGCTTTGGCAGGTGCTCCGCACCAGAACGGTTCAATCAGTCTTCCAAGGTGCTAGCCTACCTCCTCTCGCCTGACAGAATCTCCGCCTGGCACTTCCAGTTTCTCCATCTGCTCCTTGGGTGGCAGGGGTGGGTCCTCAAAAGCATACCATTCTCGCATTAAACCTTCTTCTACTGTCACTCGAGCGCAGACCTGTCTGTCTACATCTCACTCCACTGAGTCCTGACATCCTGTGGCAACAACCGTTTTTCATTACCTTTCGCCACCGAACAAACTTTACCGTACGTTTGGGCTCAACCAGGACGTATTTCCGAGTCCTCGACCTCAAGACTATTTATTGAGATCGGTCGAATACAAAACTCGAGCAGAACCTCTCAATTTCTTTTGTGTCCAACCGCATCTTTTTCTACCAAGGAAATCTTTTCTACCAAGGAAACATAAAGCGTCGCCCAAGATGGCCTACTCACATCAACCGCAAATGAGCCACTACGTCGGCGGCAATATGCCCATGGCGGCAACGAATATGTACGTGTTCACCAGAATGGACAGAGCCCAGCGCCACAAGAACTAACAGTAAGAAACAGGAACAGCAAACCCAGCTTTTCACTGAAGATTATGCAAGAGCCAATCCATGCCAAGGCTGCCGGCGGTAAAGAGAAAGGTATGTACCAGAGGAACTCTCATCACTTGTGCAACGAGCCTTTTAACAAGTTGTAGATCGGAAACCTCTTGACCCTCCACCCGTATTGGAGCTCGTCATAAACAGAGAGAACTTTGATTACCAAAAGTATGGCAATCCAGACTATATCCTGGAAAACCCATACATGTTCGTGGGTGCCCAGTTGGAGAACGTGGAGACGAGGCAGGAGGTCGACTGCGTTAAAGCTCTCTACGGCGAAAAGACGGGCTCGTTGCAGAGGGTTAAGTTCAAAGACCGCCTTGACTTCGGTGCCTACTTCGTGTTCCCAGATCTCTCTGTCAAGAAAGAGGGCTTCTTCAGACTGATTTTCACGGCCTATGAGTTGAACTCGGACGATGGGGCTCAGGTGGTTGCCGAGGTGCGCTCATCAACATTTCAAGTACATGGCTCGAAAGGTTTTCCTGGGATGCAGCAAAGCACCCAGCTGACGAAAGAGCTCAGCGAAAACGGGATCAGGGTCCGGATCAGGAAGGACTCACGTTCCGTGCTCAAGCGGAAACAACTATTCCAGCGAGCCTTCGAATCGGACATCATGCGGAGGACTCAATCCATGGCGTCTGTTGACGAGCAGGACGAGCAGGACGAGCAGGACAAGCAAAACAAACGAGCTCGTTACGAGTCCTCGTCTGGTCAGCTACCATCCCCGCCGCAGGCACCGCCTCAGATGCAGAGCCACAATGGTTTTGCGATGGGTATGTATCAAAACTATGCTAGCCAGAGCTACCCACACCCTGGTTTTGACGCCCTCCCCCCTACGCCGACGTCGTTGCCATCATACACTCAGCCGGACCCGTCGACGGAGACTCAGTGGGTGTTGCAAGCCGACGTGTCTGAAGACACTCTTCAGCAAACAATGAGCGACCTCTTCTAGATGGAGGAGTTTGTGGATGTTGAGCAGGATGAATGAGAAGAGTAAAGTTCGTCAGTCTTGTCTCGGATCAGTTGACAGCGTGCCTTACGCACAAAAGCAGCAAGCTTTCTTATTGGATGTTGTATGTTTTAGAAGCCACGGTCACAAAAAGGCAAAGGGATTGTGTGAGCTGGCGGCGTTTATGGTTCAACTTGGGAGATACCCTCGGGCTCAGGCGGAATACGCACAGGAGAACAGTTTGAGAGGAATTCCAGTGGTGATGCAAGGAAACGAGGCGACTCGGAGTACCTTTTATTGAAGTGCAGTCAGTTAGTTTTTTATTATTATGTTTTTTATTTTCCTTTGTAAACCGAAGGCTCGGGAGACTTTTTATCATTATTCGTAGCTAGTGCGTTGAGGTGGCAGCAAGACAAGTAATTAGCATGCAGACTTGAAATCGTTAAACGTATGTGTGCTGTACGGCATCGAAGGTGTGCGCCTTGATGCTCGACCCCGGCCAAAATGCTACTTGAAACAACCGATCCTAGTTCAGCCCAGCAGGTAGTCCAGCCTGACAAGGGGGTTCGGGCTACTCCCCAAGACCTGGAATGCCCTTGCTCGGGCGAACTATTGCGGATAGAGTTCGAGACAACTAGAGGAAGAAGAAGGAGAAGGGAAAAAAGGAACCTTGAGGAACTGGGGATAACTGGTGATGGATGACTGGAAATATCCCAAAGGGTAGCGTAACCGAGGACGAGAGGCCCCAGTCCCACGGAGAGAGCCCCAAGGCTATCTGGAGACCAAGTCTGACTGGCTGATGATATCTAAAGTTCGGCATCGCTTTGGATTGTACCTGAAAACTCCAGTGGCGGTTCCAGAGTTGATGGCAGTTTGGTATGGGAACCTGGGGTGCATTCTGCGAATGCGAGGTGTATTTTTCCTGTGGCCGCGTGGCCGCGTGGCGTACGGCCCGAAGAACTCGCGTGGCTTTCGGGGCCGAACTTGACGATTGATGAGATATCGCTTTTTCGCGACTTGGGACGACAACGAGCCGAGCCAATTTTTGCAATGTTTTTAAGGTTGAGCGGCAAACTGGAAAAGACCCTTCTACCTTACCTTAAACCTCAGGGTGGGTGGGTTTTGGGGTTCGAGCGAGATGGATTACAGAAACCTACCTTACCTTACCTTACCTAGGCCAATAATGGATAATCCCCACCGGCGAGGAGGAGTCTGTTTGAGCGCTCTGATGTTTGGTGTTGATGATGTTAAAGGGTGGGCGCAATTTATCTGAGGCAATGACAGGCAGCGGTGACCTTGCGAGCTGCTGGAGGAAAAAGAAAGGAAAAAGACCCCCATAAAAAAGGGGTCTGTTGGAGGGGCGGCCGCTGAACAGGAGCCACAGGGAAGGAAGGCCCAGGCCGGGTGCCTGCCGCTAATTAATTACCTTATTGAGACCTTACTGAACCTGAGTTGGGTACCTTAAGGTATGGGTACTAAGGTACCTTAAGGTACGAACAGATGCCCGCCCTGAGGTTTGGAGGGAAGGTGCTGCTGTGCTGCTGTGCTGGGTGCGACTGACTGCCGTGTAAACCCAGGTACGTCTCCTCCATCTCTTAGGTGAAGTTCCTCTTTTTCTCTTCTACCTCCCACCTAATCCATCGTCACATAGTGTCACCGCATCAACAACATGATGTCTTCTTTCTCCCACAAAACACCACTCATACACCCCTTCTCGTGCACAGCCTCAACCAGCATTTGTGACTTCTCCGGCCCGGTGGAAGCTACGATATCCTGGCCCAGCTGTCTGCGGCGATCAATCTCTCCCCTGCCGCCGCTTGACCGAGACTGCAAGATGCCATGATTCGCATAAACTCGACAAGCTCACTCAGTGCTGACCGATCTCATCTTCGCGTTCGGATGTTCGTCCCTCATCCATGCCGTCCTCGACGTCGTTCCATCTTTGACCACCAGTTCGTCCACACCATCTTCCGACCCGCCGGACCTTGGTCGACCATGAGTCATGACGTGGATGATCCCTCGATGCATGGACTATAAGCACCCGTCCAGCTGATCATACGCTACGCAGAGAAGCATCCGATTCAACTTTACCCCAAATACTGGCCCCTCCAGATGTAGCCGTTGAGAGACCTCGCCTCACAGGGCTGCTAGACTCGTCACGGCTTTGTCGATCCAGCCGCTCCGCACCGGCCGACTTGCGTTCCGGCACCCGGATCCCGCTGAATGTCTCAGGGTTCAGAGATTGATTGGCTCAGCTTTTGTCCAAATCTCCGGCTGCACGCCTCTGCGATGGAAGTCAGTCATGGGACGCCGTGAGCTTCAAGCCAGATGCCATTTTGGCTGCTGTGGATGGCACCTTGGCGCGAAGGTTTCCAGACGAGATACGGTAGAGCCATCTGAGGTGCTGCGCTCCGCTTCCTGCTTGTCGCGAACGTTCAACAAACCCAACGACAAGTGAAGACCGCGGCACCGCACCAGCGCCGATTTGCACCAACAGCAATCTTGATATCTAATTCGAGCTATTCACCACAGGCAGAGCACAATAGAGGCAATTGCAGCTGCGGTTGAGATCTAGATCCCAGCGGGATCGAACGTCAAGCAGCCGTGGCGATACTGCCCTACAAGACAAGCAAGTTGCCTCTTCTGGCTGCCCTCCACGGGCGAATCGCCGCATTTGTCGAGCGACGGTTTAATGCACGCAGCCTTTATCAGGTCTTTGCGATGCCGCCCTAGACATCGAGGGTGCGCACCTAAGCGGCAGGAGAAATGCATCCCGGATGCCGGCCGGACGCATGCATACCACCGCCGACCAGAGCAACACACCTTACCCTTCGTCAAAATAATGCCGTCTGCTGTCGTCCAATCTTTGCCATCCCGTCCTCGACTGTCACCATGGTCCGAACAACCCGCAGATTCGGCATCAGCCATGTTCCGATGGCAGTTGGCGCGCGCCCAGAAGACCCGCCAGGGCGGCAGACGGGCCCTCTGACAGCGCTGATCCATGCGCCGTGTCTCGAACTCCTGGGCCGCCTTCAGCCCTTTCGCGGAACACTGGCACCTCCAGGCTCCGAACTTCCACTCCACACTGCCGAAACCCTATCCCAACTCTATTTAAGGCTGGGTTGATTTATCAGAAGGTCTAGCCTCATCTATTGTCCTTGATTCTGTGACTTCTTCAATACACTTTTAAGTCGGATAAACAAAACACGAGGAGAAGTTCCCTTAACCAGATATTACATTATTCAGTCCGCTGTTGTCGCTCGCGCGATTGCTATCAACACACTCAACAACACCTGGCCGCGCAGAAGCGACATGGGTGTGTACTTCCCCAGCCAGCCTGCAAGTCACCAAAGCATATAGTGGATGTACCGATACAAGCACGTGGAGAAGCCGTTGTATCGGGTACTTTTCGACTGGTCCATCGGTTTTCCAACGACAACTACTTACATTTTTACACCCCGGGTCTTCAGATCAGCATAAGCTACGGCCAAGTATTGCGGCAGGCACCGACCGTGGCACACACACCCTTTCACGCTGCCGCCCTAAAGCTGCCGTCTCGTCCAACAGATTTTGAACCAAGGATTGGCGAGTCGGACACGAGGCGACGAGCCATCACATCGCACGTGGGATTAACGAGCTCCCGAAAAGAGACAATTGGGAGTCGGTGAAGTCGATGCCCTCAATGGGCGCATGGACGGAACAACATAGGCTTATTGTGCATCAGAAATGCCCTGCGAGAGACCGACCACCGGTCAGGAACTGCACATCACGCGCAAAATGACATGTCCAGAACAGGCTAATAAGCAGCAGACCTTTCCGCATTTGTAACTATAGTCACCGCAATTATGCCCGCTCTTTATCTCATTTTTCTCTCACAACATCATCAACCCACCTCAGTCTCACTGCTCGCTGCTGTCCCGCGTTCACAGTGGGGCCCTGCGCGTCTGCTCCTCCCCTGAGTCCCCTCCCCCTCACCGGACCGGCGGACCCCCGCTCACCTACTTTCCCATTTACCCCGATGTCGAGTTAGGCTGGCGCGCAGCTCTTCATCTTCATCGTCATGGGTGCAGCGGGGCCTGCCGGAATCGCGACTCCGAAGCTTGAAACATTCCGCCAGGAGGGGCCGATTGAGACGGAGCGTTCGGTACGTCGGGCGCCTCTACCTAATTCCCAGACAGCGGCAACTCCAGATCATAAACTCTCTGTTGCTCTCAGGGCGGCCAAGCTTGAGATTAACGGAGCTCTCCCGAATAGATGGTTTGGCGGAAGTCTTGATGAAATGGCCGCCGCTCATTTCGGCGGCCCTGGTTGCGCCGATCCAATGATTGGCGCGGACCGCAAGGAACAACCATGAGTTCTTATCTGCCTGCTGCGTGCCGTCGGTAGGGTCTGGCGACATGCCATCTCGTTCACTGCAATTCAACTCTTGAGCCCCGGAAGAGATGCCTGCTGCAGCTGTCTCCCCAACGTCTACGTCCCGCGCTGCGACATTCTAGACCGGACAAGGCCCAATATCCCACCAACATTTAAGCTGCGCCCGAGGTCATTGGCAGACGCCTACTCGTACTACCACTATAAATTCCCGGGAACAAATCTGTCAAAGCCGGTAGAGTCGGTCGGGACATTGGACTTTCCGTCCCCAGTCTATCGCCTATATGCGGCGATGTCATGCCAGAGGGATTATGACATGACATACCGGTTGATTGTTAACTGCGGACGATGTGACGGGGTGGATCAAATCTTTCGAGGATCCCTTGGAATAACGAGCTCCTACTATTATCAACGCCGTGCCTTAAAGCCGCTCTGATATGGCTGTCAAATTGCCACCGACGAGCCAAGTGACTTTCAGCCCACCCCTCCATCCCGCCTCTCACGTCGCGAAGCGCTTTAGTCGGCTTTTAGATGGCCAGGGGGACCAACCCTACACACGTGGCCAGTGTCAGATCTGCAGCCATCACCATGCTGGTCCCGCGGCTGGTCGTTAGTCGCGGACGATTTCTCAACTGAAGCCAGTGGATCGCCAAGATCGGGGGCGGGCGTCCGGTGTACGTAGCGAAAGTAGCGTTGTGGTAGTGATCTTCTTCCCGTCGTCCGGATCGCCTCTTCGTCTGGGAATAGGCCAGCTGCGACACGCATTGTTTGGTCGAGTGGGCTTTTGGGGGGAGGCAACAGGGGTCGTCGCGTTCGGCAGCGTGCCGGTCGTGAGGAGGGCGAGTGTTTTGTTTGATGGTCCTTCGCGTCACGGTGGTGGCGTGTGCTGGTTGGCGAGATTACGGCGCGACTTCACGTTGAGGAGATTCGGAGACGGCTTCCCTCTCGCAGAGCTGGGAGCTATTATTGACGTGCAATTTTGAGGGTGACTCGTCCAAACTTGAATGTTCGTGTGGAAACCGCCTTTCTGGTAACAACGTTATTTGAGGCTTGAAGTAATATTGATCATGCCCTGGATGTGTCTCAACACCACCAATTCTTTTTTGAAACCGAGAAGTCTGTCGTCTTTAGTAGTGATGGGCTGCGATAGGTCGAGCGAAATCCGGCAGGGGTCAGGGCGAAAAGCCATGCGTCGATAATTGAGTAAAGAAAACCCACGTGTGTTTCTAGGAGCGAACGTGGTCGATGTTTAGTAACCTCCCCGTGAATGAACTCTATCGTCATTGCTTGAGTATGTATCTTATGGCGGTAAACCGTGGCTGTGGTATTGCGAACTTGAGGGTTTCAAGGGACAGTGTCTCGGTATGGTACTTTAGCTGCAGATGATGTACATGGAAGCTCGCGTTTCCGTTTCGTCTCTGCCCTTTCCCTCGCCACGTCGACGTCTCTCGGATCGAAGATAGCCCAAAGCTTACTTGTGAATTCTTTGCTGGCTATGTCGAACTTAACGAGTGCTCCGTCCAAGGTAGTAGCCCATCGATCCTTTGTCAGCTTGCCATAACCAGCAGGAGCACGTGTAAAGCCTGTTGGGAAGCAGTTGTCTTCTCATGAGCTGGAGTTAACTGCTTTTCCTTAGATTTGGAGTCATGGCTGAATCTCTCTCGGTTGAGGCAGAGGGGAACGGGGTACATTGATCTCCTGAGATATGGCTAAGTGAATCGGTTTCGCCTGTCATCGCTGAGGATTGGTGGGTGATTAAATGATTTGAGACCTGTGCCACCAAGTTCCATCTCAGAGCTTTTGGTCGAGTTGTGAGCGAGTTGATGAATGCACGGTGCTCATTGCCTGGTGGTCAGGGCTTTTGCCGAGTAGATGGCCATTCGAGAGAAACCCATATTTGTGTCCAGTAACGTGTATGTTGGAGTTGAATGAATACTCTGGATATGTTTTGTTGTAATAGCTTGAGTGGGGATGGGAGTGTAGGAAGCAATGCATTGAGCTGACGCACCGCGACCTGAGAGTCACCACTTGTGTGTATCCTATTAGCGCTCGGTTGTGGAGGATATATCGAAGCTTGTTTTCTGTGCAGCGTCTGTCATTTTGGAGTTCCTTGATCGTCTGTCTTGGACTGCACTTACTGAAGGCCAGGGTGACAGTTGATGCGGCTTGTATCGGATCAAGCCTGCTTTCTTCTGCCGTCGCACCCCATGGCTAAGTACAGCGGCGCCAGACTCGTTCCAGTTTGCGAAAAGTCATCAGTCAGTGGCTTGATTAGGTGAATTTTCTAAATGAGTTATCAAAAGCTCATGGAGTTGCTGACGTGTGCGACATGACGATATCTGGACATAGTGGTTGGAGTGTCGTCAGGTAAGGTTTTGGACGGTGGACCGACCCTTTTCGCCGACAAACCTACACTCAACGACAGGATCGCGGGGGCTGAGTCGAGAAACAAACCAATAAAAATTTTGCTCTTGTCAAAGAATGAATAGATATCATCCCAGATGGCCGAGAATAACGTGATCCCATACCTCAAGCTTTTATTATTCTGCGGCGCTCATCGCCTTCTCCCGCCCGGAATGGAGACACCCAAGGTTTTCACATCACCAAGTGCTTCACCCATGGCTGGAATACTCCTCGCCCTGAACCCTTGGAAAGATCTGCCCTAGTAATCTCCCCGGGTAGCATGCAGCTTATATATGCCGTGATGGAAGCCTGGAGACACACCAACTGGCAATCCCTCTTCAACCCCCATCCCCGAAATGCCTCAAGATACCTTTACTTGTTTCCTTTCCCTCCCCCCAGAGCTACGAGATGATATTTGGGAAAAGGCAGTGGCGAACAGCTACCTCGACCGCGGAGTCCACTACTTCTCAGTCCACGCCGACGTCCCGGTCAACCTCCGCTCACTCTGCCTCGAGGACCGACATCCATCCAGTCCAAAGTTCCTCCCGCCGTCCTTCCTCCCAGGAAGCGATTCTTCTCGGCCAACATCCTGGGCCTCCGAGAACCCATCGACCTACGCATCCTGCTGGCTCCCCTCTGTCTGCCGAGAATCCAAAGCCGCAGTGGACCGATGCATCAGACGAACCCATCGCCTGCGACCCGGCTCCCGTCAGCCCCTCCAGTCCCTAAGACTACATCGGAGCCCGAACCAACCGCTCGGCTCCTACATCTCCCTCGACCGCGATCTCATCTTCCTCAAACTCACCTACGAGAGCGTCGACAGCGTGCACATGAGCATACACCCCTTCATCGCAGGCGCCGCCGCCCGCTTCCCGAAAAACATCGCCGTGGAGTTGGACGCGAGCTGGGACACGGAGCAACAGCGTTCCGACGATCCCGGGTCGACGTTCGACGCGAAGTGGCGCGTGGCCAAGAACTCCATCGCCAAGTGGCAATGGCGCGGCTGCAACGTGTGGTTGGTCGACAGGAGGGCGCGGTTGATGAGGGATCTGCCGCTGTCGGACGAAGCAAGGCCGGTTGACGATTTAACCGAGTTTCGTGATGCTGCCGGGGAAACGTTCGTGACGGTTTCGCAGCGGCGGAGCCGGTGGGTGCGGACTGATACGGCCAAGGCGAGGCCGGAGATGGATGCGTGGAAAGTGATTGCCGAGTTGGAGATGGAGTATCCCTTCAGTAGATGGCGGAATCGACCAGAGTTAGGCTTGCTGATTTGTGTGTGAGGATGTGTGTTTTTTGGTGTCGTTTTTATCGTCGTTCCGTCTTTTCGTGATTTCTTGACTTTATGCTCTCGTGCTGTGACTATGCCTAGGCATCTTCGCAGATTTATTTATTTATCTATTTATTTTTCTCTCTGAGCTACCCGTTCGATTGTTCATGTGTTACTTTGCCTCTGTCTCGAAGCTCTTCTCGGTTAGAATACTGTTCTGCCTTTCCCGCTGATGCCTTGACGACCGTCACCTACGCCAATGTCCTACTTTCCACGCGGCTATTCTTCCACATTGTTGTTCACATTTTGAATACATCTGACCTTGGAAATTGATGAAGGCCATCATGGAGGTTCACGTCGACAAATACGGTGATGCAACATAGTCCATTTTGAGAGTTACAGACAGCAGCCAATCGCTGTTTACGCCGCAGTAGTGCTGTTCGCAGCGTAGCGAAGCACCCATGTTCCCGTGTCATACACATCCCAGCTCTCGTCCTTACTCGGATCAGCATTCAGTTTCTGAGCCTTCACCCGCCAGATGTAGGTTCCCGCGGGAATGAAGGCCTTGTTGTCGTCCGAGCCATCCCAATACCACGAGTCGGCAGCGCCCCAGACATCACCCGACGAAGACTGGTAAGACTTTGCCAAAACCCTGTCAGACTTTGCGTCGACGATGCTGATGCTCAGGCTGCGACTCTGGACGACCGGGTCAATCCAAACGCCCGGGAACATATTGTCCGGGAAAGACGCGGGCGCGGCTTTGGCGGTGTCCAGCGTGCAGACGAAGGTACGGTTCGGCTCGATGCGCACCGGGGCCGAGGACGTCATGTTCCAGGCCATGAGGTACGAGTTGTCCCTGTTGATCATGGGGATAGTAGCGAGAGGGGCGCCGAAGCCGGTGTACGGGAGGCTGAATCTGTTCACCTCGGACGAACCCTCTGCTTCGATGGCGATGTAGCCGCCAAAGAAGGAAACTCGCGTTGCGGCGTCGGGCAGCTCTGGGTTCTTCGTGACAGCCACGGCGACGGAAGCAGATTTGCCAGGTTCAACCTTCACAGTCGGTGGGTTTATGGAGACTTCCGCGTACACGGGGACTGTCTCGCCTTGAGTGAAACTGTAGCCGTTTGCCTGCTTGAGAACGTAGCCGGAGCCAGCGCCGTTGTGACTCAGCTGGTAGGTCACGGCTGTGGTGCCCGTGTTCTTGATGCTGAAGCTTAGCTCTTTGGGTCGATTGGCGGTGTCGTTGAACGAGAGAGTCGATTTGCTGAGAACAGCGGTCGAGTGAACCGCGTTCCACGCGTCCAGAAGCCCACCACCCTGTTGGAAAACGGGCGCCAGGAAATCGAACGTTCTGCCGTTTCCGTCGTTCCACTTGACCGGGCGCGCCGTCGTTGCGATGACGGCCTGGACGTCTTCTGGTGTGTACTCGGGGTGACGTTGCTTTACCAACGCTGCCACGCCAGATCCAAAAGGCACAGCTTGACTTGTTCCTGGTGATTCCGTCAGTTAAAGCTCTTGGAGTGGATGGCGTGTTACTCACCACCGACGACACCGTAACCTCCATACTTGGCGGGGAACGTGCTGATGATGTTGCCTCCAGGGGCCATCATGATGGGCATCGATGCACCGGTGAGCGTTGGACCCCAGCTGGAGAAGACTGACGCGAGGTTTCCAGTGCGGTTGTTGGGTCTGTTCTCAAGGGCCATGTTTGCGAATGATGGCTCACTGGCGAGATACACCTTCACCCCTGAGTCCTTGTGAAACGCCTCCAGCAGCTTGACACCTGTCTCGTACTCTATAGTGACGACTGCCTTTAGATCCGGGTCTGATCCATCTTCATAGAATCCAGACCCATCGGAAACCGTCCAGTTCTTCGTCGTGTAGTAGATGACGTAAGGAATACCCAGAGCGTCTGTGAGAGAAGCGGTAGCCCCCGTCGAGTCAGTCCAGCATTGGTTATTTGACAAGAGCAGGACAACGTTCGAGGTGTCTTTCGGTAGGTCCGTAGGTTCTGGAAGTGGCTGACAGTCGCTGGTGACATCCGCATTCTGGTTCGGAGACCAGATTGTCAAATAGGTATCACTGGGAAGATCAAACGGCAAGCCCGGGACGAAGCGAATATCCCCACCATCATCTCCACTGGTCCAGTTTCCTTGCCAGGTGAGATATGGTGTAACGGAATTGTCCGTCGATCCGACTGACGTGACGGCGTCTGCCATGGCTGGGCTAGCTCCCGAGAACAACCCGGGGCCGCCATTTCCACTTGGTAGGGAAATATAAGTACCGTTTCTAAAGAGTCGCGTGGCAACGGCCGACCAGGGATCTGAGATGGATTCAGCATAGTTACTCTCTCCACGGCTCGGACGTTTCAAGCGGTCTTACCCTCCGGGAAAGCTTGGCTGCCCCCATACGAGCAAGAGATGATATCAACGCCTCGTCCTGCCGCCTCGAGAAAAGCGTCGATCAGCACGTCCGTGGCGCTGGGTTGACCGCACGCTTGGATGCGATACAACTCGTAGGACGCGTCTGGCGCGACGCCGAGGACGCCATACCGGGCTTGATCGCCCTTCGCTCCAACGATGCCCAACACGTGGGTCCCATGGAAAGAACAGTTGTCGCTAACATTGTTGTCGTTGTCAGTCAGGTCATGGGCGTATGCAATGTCTACTTTGCTGAGGCCGGGTACGCCGACATCGAACCCGCTGTCTACCACCGCAATTCGTACGCCGGAGCCGGTCAAGTTCGCAGCATGCAGTTTCGAGACTCCGGTGTCGATGTGTGTCGATAGACTGTCAGCTGCCTCATCGTCTCTTTTGTCGAGTTGAGGCAGGTCTCTGGTTTGATGAAATTCGTGTTCTCGCTTGATGTTCCTGCGCTGCACTGCTCCAGGATAGTTGTTCCTGTTGATGGCAGGCTCAACGCTCGTGACTGGCCAGGCCTTTTTGACACCGTCGATTGATTGAAGTGCATGAAGGATAAACTTGGGAGCCACTTTTTCATTTTGGCAGTTGAGGTCGAACGACGCCCCTTGGAAGAGGGAATGAGTGAAGTGATACCGCTTGGAAGCGGTGCAATCAAGACCAGACGTAGCGAGTGAAGTGTGAACTTGTGAGTTTAGAATGTCGGGGTTCTGATTAAGTGTTAAGTCATGTTACTAAATTTAACGCCGTAGAAGTCTCTTACCAGTTGAGCGGATTCTTCAAACTCTACAACAAACGCGTCCTTGTAAGTCGCAGTCACAAGATGGGGAATGCAGGTCGCAATAGCGACTTGTAAAACGAGAGACTTCATCCTGGGCTTGAACGAGCGTGACGTAGAGAAAGAATGCCAGCGACCGGAAGCGAAAACATGATATCAAGGGATCTGCGATGGTCAAATAGCTCGTCTTCTCATCGTATTTCCAGAACCTGACTCGCGGCATCATTCTGAGCCCCTTTTACCCAAGTCCCGGAGGGATCGCTTTCGCACTGCGAAGCCCGCCGGCTTTCCCATTGGTCGAACTCTAACAAAATGACAGCAATTACTGGGTGCTCTGTGATAGGCCTCTAGAGGCGTTTGTGGACCTGCAGCATTGAAGAAGGGATGAACTTGGCTTAGGCTCGGGTGCTTCGGCCACGATTTTATTAATACGAAGTGGTGCGATATCTTCGCTAACGGTAATATCCATAACTTAATCAACGCGTTCGCGGGCGTACCTGTTGAGGGATTCTTCAGAGCAAACATAACATAACCCGGCCAAGGTGCATCCCATGGCCCTTTAGCCGATCTGAAAGTTCCAGAATTCTGGCTTTGCTTTCCAGCGAAATAAGCTTTCCATAGCCGAAGCAATTCGCACGAGGCGTGCTTCCAGGATATTGTCGCCCCCATAGACGCAAATTCCAAAGGCGACGCCGAACCCGCTCTGGCCGATGGGCACCGAGGCAACTGGGTATCCGGCATACGACGGCATTGACGCGCATGCGTTATCGTGGCCCCCGGACGGGTCATTCGGCACAAGTAAGCCATCGAGTTCGATTACTGTGCCGTTGCTCAAAGTGTATGCGTGGCCGCCGTCGATGGCTTCTCGTGCGGTCCTCCGGCCCCATCCGAACGCTCTCCAGAAGTCATCACCCATCGTTCCGTTAGTTGCGATGGCATTGTCGTCGAAGTTTTGGCAGGAGATTGTGTTGAACCACCATGTACTGTTCCCCGAGGCCCCGGTTGTGTCGTTGTGCGCATCATTCCATGCCCCCATTTCGGCGAGAGTTCTCATCCCGTGACGTTCGTCATGGTTGGGACACGTGAAGTTCTGGAGGAATTCGCCGTAGGCTACTGCAGGAAGCGTATTGTAAGCGGTGAGCTGCCCATATCTCTCTGGAACGTCTGCGGGTTGCCCGAAACCATATTTGTTGGCGATGGTCTGGGATGTACTGGCTCAGACGTTAGTTGTCGGCTCAGCCTAGTATCAAGTCATGACTGGAGTCACCGTGATGTTAACAATCTCTGCTCCAGCTGCTTCCAACTCTGCCAGGCGACTCTCATACACTTCGCGTTGCCCTGGGGAATTAATCGCCTGAGAAGAAGTCAGTAATGATTCGCTCCGATTAAGAATTACTGTACCCCGATCGTGGATCAATAGGGACTCCAAGGAATTCTAAGCTTCACCCCCTTGAGCGGTCTTCGATCAGTGATCTCGGCGACGTATCCGTTTGTCGGATATTGACCGAGTGCATCAAACGTCAAATTATCCAAACGGTCTGAGGATGCCATGATGTCAAGCAAAATCGCAACATCTTTCATCGAGCGCGCAATAGGACCGGGAGTGTCGTGGTAATAGCTTCCATGGATGATACCGTGGCGAGATATCAGATCCGGCGTTGTTCTAAGTGTATACAGTCCGAGCAGGGCAGATGGGTGTACCAAGGACCTAAACGATACCAGCATCAGCTTTCCAACTTCGAAAACGCTTCATTGCGACCATCATACCCATGTGTCTCGGTTCCCAAGGCAATGGCGACTTTGTTGCTCCGTACTGAAACAGCTGAACCGCCACTACTTCCAGAGGTGGGTTGAGAGAGATTGAAGGGACTTGTTGTCTGACCGACTCGAGTTGAGTATGCATCAGAGAAGTTCGTAGGCGCGCGGTGATCCGCTGCCTCAGAAAGAGCTGCATGCCCGAGTAGTACGCCGCCAGCTTGTCGTAGCTTGGACCTTGGTGACGATTGTGACTTCGGACGAATATCTCCCGCCCAGTAGAACAAGTCCCCTTTCGCTTGTGTTGTGCTTATCATCGGTGTAGATGTTATCTTCGACCATGAACGGGATCCATGCATTGGTCCTCGAGTGCCATTGAGACGTCTCTCGTCGTCCAGTACCGCAGCAATTGTAGGTGCATCCGGGTTGATTTCGCTGACGGAGCGGAGATATCTTGGGCGTCGGGGTTAGAATATTATTTCGATTGGAAATTTGCATGAGCTCATCGTTGCTATAGGAGTAATGTACCTGTTCGTTTGTACCTGTTCGTTTGGTCGATTCGCGCAAGGGCGGCAAGGTAGCGAGTAGCCAAGTCTTGACTTGTCAAACTTCCCTGAACCAGCCATTTCTGAAGTTCTTCTATAGCTGCATCTTCAATATTGACCCCATTGCAAAGGGGAACGGTGATGTGATCAATAAGCACTCATATCGCGTACGTTGGGCCTCCTGCGAGTTCCTGGATTGCATACTAGGAGATGGTTGGTTTGCACTGGGGTCCGTGTCATTGACGGGTGCAAGAGCTTACAGCCAAAAGAAGGCTGCAGCTGAGACTGATATAACTCAACAGATGACGCATGATTATGATGGGGAAGATTTACCATGTATCCCGTGGCTGAGTAGGTCCGCTTATTCGAACAAAAGCATTGCGCCTCCATGGTTTTAAAAAGACACATTAGGACTCAGCATCGGGATTGGTCGTTATCGGTCTCTAATCTTTCCCGTCTTAGCAAGCCGGCTTGACTACAAGCCTGGATTCCTCGGGGAACAACATGATAGGAATGCCGGCCCGGCTGTAATGTGGGTCCCGGACACCGGAGTTGAAAACGGGCTTAACCGGAATTGTCCATCCGGTTTCGGGGTACCCCATTTTTTCGGTATCTGTGGAACTCATCGGCTCATAATCCCGACCTATTGCCATGAGGTTGCGGGACTTAGTTTATCTTCGTGATTTGCCTCAAACATCCACTTTGAATTGGACTTTCGCTTATTGCAGGGGAGCTTCAAATATCAAGATCGCGAGAGCGTAGTATTTCCTTCGAAGTTCGACTTGCTTGACTCTATCCTCTGCCAACGGCCCACATGCTCGCATCCTTGAGCCAGCTGAACACCATCGCAGTTCCATTCGCAACGTTGCTCGCAACAAGTCCCCTCTTCGGATCCCTGCCTGGGCCGGGGTCGTTGAATGTCTGCACCAAACGAGTGTTATCCTTGCCAACTTCCAAGATGGATCCCCCAGGAACTCCATCATCTTCGGCGCACCTGAGCATCGCCTCGGCAACTTCCTGAGGCGTGACCCAGCCGTCTTGACCGTCGTCCACGTTGATGAGCTTCTCCGGGTGCTCAGTCCACAGAGGTGTGCGGACCACGCCGGGGGCAACCGCGTTGACGCGGATCCCATCGGTCTCTTCCAGCCGGGCCAGACTCCGCGTAAAGCCGGTGATGGCGAATTTCGATGCCGAGTAAAGTGGGGCGTTGATGTTCGGCACCTGGCCCGCAACTGAGGAGATGTGGACGATTCGCTTCGGGTTGGCCGGAGAAGCCTTCGCGGCGGGCGGGAGTTCGGAGTTGGTGACGTCCTTGGGGTGCAGCCAGTATGAAATCGCAAGCTGGGTCGCACGGATGGGATGCGTCATGTTGATGTCCAGGAGTTTGTAATTGCCTCCGTCCGGGCTGTCCTTGCTTTCAGACGACCCCGGAGGATGCCAAAAGTTGGACCAGTGCGGTTCGTAGACGCCCGCTCCGGGGCAGACCATGTCGAAACCGCCGAACTCGCTTATGGCAACTTCGAACATGTGTGACAGGGCCGGCCAGGAGGTAACGTCTGTTTTGACAAAGACGGCTCGTGGCTTGCCAGGACCTCGATGACTGGAAACCAACGCCTCCGCTTCTGGCCTCAAGGCGATATCGGCAATAACCACATTGCAGCCGCGCTTCAGCAAGAGTTCGGCAAAAGAGAAGTTGATGCCTGCATGTGTGCTCTTTCAATATCAAGAACCGTGCCGAAACAATTGAGTTGACAAACCTGATCCAGCGCCGGTGACGATGGCCGTTTTACCAGACACGTTGAAAGGCGACACAGGACTCTCTGAGGTTTCTGGCATGGTCGGTATCATGATTTGGAGTAAAGCAAGTGACCAGAGATTGCTCTAGAGAGAATGCAATGACGTTAAGTTAAGGTTTGCTAAACCAAAGAGATTTATATACCCTTCCACGGCCGCTTCCTCGTTGTTCGGATAATCTTCCTTTTTGAACGACAGAAAGCGGGGGTTGTCCATAAGCGTCGATGTCATTGGACCCTCCAAGTCAAACCGACTGCCGGAGCTCATTGCACCGAGTCAATGAGCTGCTTGAGACACGCGCTCTCCAGGTCTCACTCATGCCCCGACGAATACAACGCGTAATGAGGGGAAGCTACCCCGCAGAAGGGCTGCGTGACGCGGGATACGTTTCCCATGACTTTTATAAGGCTATGGCACGGAATTTCTGATGCGGCTGTGTCTTCGAGCTAAGAGTTAATCTGGGTGGTATCATTGACAATACAGTCCAACTACCCGTAACCCAAAGTGACAACCAGCAACATTCCACAGCGATGCTTTGTCTCCTGGCCTGTTGGCCAGAGACTAGTGATTTCTGCACATTGTCCACCACAGAACTGAGTTTGCCCAGAGATATGACCGATGATGTTAGAGATACTCGAGCAAACGCTCCTAATGTCGAAACTAGACATTTGAACGCATTCGAAGGCTCCGGCTATTGATGTACCGAGTGCTGCGGTTATGCTGAATGAGCTGACAGCTAGCGGGGCGAACTTGCTGCTTAAGACATTAGATGAATGGCGTTGTTGACGCGATTAAGTTGAAAACTTTTACTTAATTTTGATTCAACGTTGTACTCAGCTCCGCAGTTTGCTGACATGGTGGCTTGCAGACTAGGGTCAGTATCCATGCCTGGTTATCTTGTGATATTGCAACTACTACTGCACACCCTAATGCTAATATGCAGGTCAAGACGGAGTAAATACCGAATCACCAACCAAATGCCAAAGAACCTTACAAGTTAAAGCGTGGTACGGGAGTCGGGCCGAGCTTCAAACCATGTCCGCTCAGGGTAATTTCGAGTTGCATGTAAGCTGAGGTAAATCCAATACGCTTTCGGAACCTCTACTTGCCCACTTACTATCCTTGACACAGTAATTGGACCTGCATATCGCCCTGAGAGGGGCAATCATGGAGTGAGCAGAGTCTAGACGCCAGACTACTATGGGCCACATTCATTTAATTCACTGGTTGAGCCCAGATGCGCCCTGATTATCTCAAAGATATCCATCGCATTGCTTCGCATTGCCCACATTAGCGGTGTGGTATCGATGCTCATGCCCTCCAGATCCCGTGTAGGCATGGCAAGATCCTCGACGAACTCCTGCATGCGGAACCCCCACACATCCCGCAGCTTGTTTGGGGTAAGAGACGGACTCTGGATAACGCTCGATTCGGTATCAACGGGCGCGCCGCGCGAGATGAGCTCTTGGACAAGTGGCGCAGCCGCTTTCCTCGCCTCTTGGTCCTGGGCTGAGAAAGGGGTAGGCCACGTTGCCAAAGCGTGAAGCGGGGTCCATCCTTCGGCCGTCACGACGAGGGCATTGGCACCCCGCTGAAGTAGGGTGTTTGCCAGGCGGTACGAACTCTGTTCCCTCTTCGCAGTCGTCGGGGACAGAGCGCACAGCAATGGCGTCCAGCCGTTGCTGGTGGCCGAATTGACGTCCAGACCACGAGTAAGCAGGAAGTCGACTACGTCCTCTCGCCCTCCGGCTGCGGCGTAATGCAGAAGTGATTCGCCGTGCAGGGTTACCGACCGAATGGCGGTGTCTGGATCGTCAGAGTACGAGACAAACAGATTTAGCTGCTCAATGGTTCCGGTTTGTGCGACGCGGTGCAATAGTGTCTCTCCAGCTTCGCCCGTCATCTCGATCGATGCGCCGTGCTGCAAAAGGGTCCGTACCGCGTCAGTCGATACGGGCGGTCTGCTCACCAGACACTGGAGGGCGCTCCGGCCGTGGGCGTCTTGAGCATTGGCATTTCCTCCCTTCTCCAAAAGCCCTCTTATGGCTCCAATGCAACCGACTGATAGGGCGGCCGTGTGGATTAGAGGCTGGTTGGACAGACGACCGTTTGTTGTGTTTGGGTTTGCACCAGCATCGATGAGTCGATGAACTACGCGCTGTTGGTACACGTAGTCCTCGGCTCTAGGAGGTGGCTTCATAGGATCCTCAGGCAGGATCAACTTCCGTCTAACCACCGCTTCAAGAGCACCTTGGACGATATCGGGAGCATAGTCAACCTTGGCTAATAATAAGGCCACGACATCATCACACCATGACGACGCAGCGTCATAGACCGCCCGGCGCTTCTCGTCGTCAGTCCAGCCGTTCCATATATTGAGGAAGTAGGCTACCAATTCCACGTGGCCATTTCGAGCAGCCACCTGAAGACAGGAGAGATTGGGTCTTTTGCTGGGGTAGAAGCGTCCGTCGGGACCGACTAGTCGCCAAAACAGACTGGCGATCTCGAGTCTGCCATACTGCGAAGCAGCCAAGAGTGGTGTAAAACCGGGATCACCCGTCTGTTGCACCTTTGGGTCCCCGCCAGCATCAAGTATCATCCGAACTGCAGTCTCGTCATTTCGGAATATGGCTTCGTGTAGGGCCTCACCGATGTTGTGGCTTGGGTCGATTGCGGGACTCCAGTGTTGTAAAACCTGCGCCAAGTAATCCCTGTCTCCGTTTTTGAGGTAAGGTTGCACCACGTCGAAAAAGTGCGGTATTTGAGGTGTTGATGCATTCATTGTGTTGAAGTTATTGGTGGGAGGAAGTTTGTGGGATGGTGTTGGAGTGGTGATACCTGTTCAAGGTTACTTAGAGAATCAGATGGATTAGTGGCGGTAGGTAGTTCGTAAATAACGTGTATACGCAGTAGACGTTTATCTGCTAAACCAGTGCTCGCTTTAGTACCTTGCCTAAACTACCTACCTAAGAACCGAGGGCGGCAAGCAGTATTAGTAAGGGTCCTTCTGTTGGCGGGCCGCCTGCTACCTGGGCCAGCTGCCGGGCCACCGTAGGGCCTTTCCAGCCTCCACAGCCCCACTAGTTAGGCAGTTAGTTCTGTTAGATTACTGGAAATTGCCCCTGTAAAGAAGCCAAAAGGCATCCATATCTGTACCATCTCGACCTCATCCTCAGAGCAACACAACTTTCGAATTGCCATTATCCCGGTCAGCTTCAACGTTGGGGCACAGCAGAGGCACATGCCTATAAGCCATGAACTGTTATCACCTCTAAGCTGCATGGATGCAATAAGCTTTCACAAGTCAAGCATCAGCCGGTTCTCCCGCTTCGTTCCCAGTGCGAGAATATCGTCTGGCTTGGCTTTCGGTGGTCAATAAAGCCTGCGTGCAAAACTGCGAGCAAAGGTTTTTAGCTTTATTTCTGAACGTAATACTACCTTGAACAATATTATAGACGGAGTCGGAGATACTACTTTCTCTGCGACATCGGTGGCCTTTCGGTAGTAACTATTTCGCAACTAATTCGGCTCTCTGACCCGTGTGATCTCGTCCAGGATGCTTGAAATACCCAAAGCCATGGCTGCATATATCAGTGCTTTCTTCAACGGGTCTTCCGTGCCTTCGACTGTGGCTTGCTGGAAGAGTCTTGATACTTCTGGTCCTTCTTAGTAAGCAGCTCCTCTTTGCACAAGTCAGTACCATACGGATGACAGAGGTGGATATCGAACACTGGACCAACGAACAGATACGGCTTCGAAAGAAATGCTAAACTGAGTGGTAGGAACCCAACTGCGACGAGTCGGCCGTGGCAAAGCCTTACCTTGAATTGGTTGGAATTCTGCGTGGGTATCAGAAGGACTGGAAAGCACAGGTGACTCCTTTTCTAAGTCATCTTACTAATGCAATGAAGTGCAAGACTCCTCTATCACCTCGTTGAGTCGCTCATACAGTTCACTTGATATACTATGAAGGTTCTTTTGTCGGGTCAAGAAATTCTTCTCGATATCAATTGTTGGTGGCGTAGTGCTCGAGTCTGGATCAAAACCTTCAGCATACTTCCTTCAACTAATTTGGTAAACCACTGGTGGCGAGTGCTCACATAACGACGCGCTTCTTGCAGGACATCTGTTTGCCGGTCGGAGGCTTTCGATGTTATCAAATGAAAAGTCAATTTTAGTCGAAATGGTGTCAAATAATCAGAGCTTGTTTCGTACATAGGAGCTTGGGTGCCCCAGCCGTTCTCCAGCCTCAGCGTTCTCGGGCTTGTCATTATGTCTTCATGGAATCCACCTCCATGTGTGTTCGCAGGAGAGCTGAATGATCAAGTTCTCTGGAGGACAAATTGTAGCAATCATGATTACTCTTTAAACGCTTTCCAGAACCAGTTTTGGCGAGACTGCCCATGTTGACTGTTTGATGTTCGTGGCGTCGGCCTATTTCCATCTTGGTAGTTTTCAACAGTCATGTTTAAGTCTTCTTCCTAAAATATTTCCGGGCAACAAAGCTTGCCGGGTACGTTTGGGCTTTGTCACCCAGCGTACACGTACCCTAGTAATATTTGAAAGTTATATAAGAGGACCGAACGAGGGCGATGTTATGCAGGAAACCATGACTTCAGACTACAAGAATATCCGACTCTCATCACTGAGGACGGATTATACCCTCATCTTATCAGACTTCAGCTTACCTTCATATCTCACCAGTCAGCCTAACATGCATGTTCACTCCATCGTCATAAGCCTTTTAGCTGTTATCACATTAGTTCACGCTAAATCCTACAACGCAAAGCTCTGCGGAACCATCGAGTGTGGCAAGCAGCCCAAGGGCTGAGCCCAGCTATGTCGACATCCCCGGTAGTTGCGCCTACAAAGCAAAACCAAGTCTCAAATGTTCAGAGGCATCTTGACGGACGCGTTGGTTCTGGACCGAAACATTGGCCACAAAGCAACCAGTAGATTGGGAACAATGTACGGATTTCCTTGAAAGCAATCGTCACCAAACTTGCTAGGCCATGCGCGCGACATGAATTAAATGCAATAATCCATCCAAGCCTCAGGTTCCATAGAACAGCCTCAGCCACCATTTCATGACCAAACCCAGTACGTTGGAAATAATTACACATGATAATCTGCAGTCCTCTTGTTCTTCGCTAATGTCAATGCTTCTTCGCCTTCCCAGTGACATCCTCCTCCTCATCAGTGCTGCTCAAAGTCGCCTGACTCGCGTTGACCTTGAAACTGAAGTCCACCACGCCCACCAGACTGCTGACCGCGCGGACCAGTCCTTCCAGGTCATCGCATACCAAGGAGCTGCACACTTGGAGAACCGCGAACTCTGTGTAGCCGTGCTGTTCCACGTTTCTGACGTCCAGTATGCTTCCGCTGCCCAACGGACTCGTCATCTCGGTCAGTTCGGCCATGCCCGCCAACGTCGCCGTGTCGCTGGTGGGAGACTCGATGGAACTAGGTCTACGCGCCGCAGATCGCACTTCTTCGCCGGTATGGGTGTTCACCATGACTAGCCTGTGCTCTAACTCGCTTCCTCGACGCTGGATCCCCCGTTCTGGCTCCGGTGCCCGCAGATGAAGCAGCTTTCGCGTGAGCTCGTTCGGTCGCGGCAGCTGCATGAAGGGAGGCAACGACTGGCCTGATAGCAGCGAGTTCGACAACAGGGTGAGCGTTGACAGGATGGTGTGCTGCGTCGGCTCGATTCCTGCGACAATTTGGTTCAAGGCTTGAAGCCATTGGCGATCGCTGGACGACGAGGCGGTCGATGGTCTGTCTCGCGGCTTCCATGTGACGGTGTACGCGATCAGCGTAAGATAGCGCATGATGCTTGTCGATCGCCTGATAATGTCCTCGTACGTGGCTCTGGGGAACTTGCCGCCAATGTCGGGCTCCCACTTCTGCCACTGCGCGTGGCTGTCCAAACTAGGGAGCAGCAGCATCAGCTTGCCCAGGATCCGGCGCCTCTCCTTCTCCATCTTGTGCGCTGGCGTTCCCGGCATCTTGACGTCGCCATGAGTGTTGTTCATGGTGGCCTTGATGGTCTCGGTGATGACGCTGAAGTAGTTGGCCAGGAGGTACAACGAAGCGCTGAGATCCATTCGGAGCCATCGGCGATCTGTGATGGGCGAAGGGAAGACGGTCCAGATGAAAGCAATGGCGCAGCCGGCAGCGACGCAAGCGAGACGGTATGGTGCGAGCAGATATGTAGGGTAGTACGGCTGCCCTGTGGCGGCGGCGGCGGCTTTGCCGATCTTCTCGACTTGCAGCTCGTAGCCGATGATGAGAACTTGTGTAATGATGGTGATGAGCCAGACGGGCATGAAACGAGGATACTTCAGCACGAAGTACTGCTCGGCAAACATGAAGAGCCATAGGAAAACAATGACGCCAGCCGTCCTCTCTGCCACGATGTACCAGATGATATAGGAGAAGATCATAGCCAGGAGAGTTCCGCCGACACGGCAAACAAAGCCAAAGATAGACTGACCCGCCGTGATGGTCATACCAATAGCGATCATAATCATGGCCCAAACGAGTCGTTGCTCATTGAAGAAGGACTGGGTGTTCTTGAGAAATGCAAGAATGCCCACAGTCATCGTAGCCACGGCTACACGGAAGCCGAACAGCGACTCCCCCGATCCAACGAACGCCGAAAGCTTTCGCAGCCCGTTGCCGAAGTGCTGCCACCAACCGTGGGCAGGGAGATGCTCGGGGTCTTTCTTCTTGTTGTATCCGTCGCCTGCGTAGACCACACTGGCTCCCATGTCTGCCATGTCTGGGTTCTGCTCGGGTGTCCCATCCTGGGCGCTGCAAGCGTTTCTCAACCACTTCATGATCCGTCGCTGAGAAGGAATAATTAAACGCTTCCTAGCCATTGTCCCGTCAGCCACCTTGGAGTCGGCGAACGTGACCAGGTCCTGAACGGCCTCGCCGAGAGCCAACATGAGCTTCTCCATGTAGAGCATGATGTAAAGTTGAGTCTGATCGCGCTCCTTCATCCTCGTCTCCAAACGCTTCAGGTTCAGGTCTCGTCGCTCCTGTTCGGTAGCCAGTCGTCGTTCCTTCAACCACGCCTTCAGCATCTCGCCCTTCTTGTCGTTGAAGTCCCGCACCTTCTCCGCGAGGACCTCTGCAAATCCGCCTTCTCCAGGCTTGGGCACAGCCTTGGCTCCCGCTTCCATCTCCACGTCCGCAGCCTTGGCCTTCTTTGGCTTCGGCGTGAGTTCCAGAACGATGCCCACGTGCTCCAGGCCTTGGTCCATGGCTTCCGTGAGAATCTCAAACGGCTCGTAAAGTTGGGCCATGATGTCGTTCCACACCTTCTTCTCCAGCTTCTTTTCGACGTCCGAGTCGCCGCCGTTCCCGTCGTCGGTGCCCCATCCATGCTTTTCGGCGACGCGCCGGAATATGTCCACAATGGTGCTGATGCCGTTCAGTGGGATCATCACGCTTTGCAGGCGGTTGAAGATCTCGCTCAGGTCCTTGGCATCCAGCTTGCCGTACGCGATGTCCCTCTTGGCGAAGACCATATCCCCTTGCATCTTTCCGAACAAAGCCGAGACGGCCAATGCCGTCGCCTTGAGCTCAGCTGCAGCCTTGGCCTCTTTCGTCAATTGGGGACCTTTCTCCTTCCTCCTGAATGCGCTGCTACTTCTCGTGGGCGCCCGTTCCAACATGTCGTCGCTTGACAGCACCTGGATATAATTCAATTGAAGTCTAATCGACTTCCGGACCAGGCCGATGGCGCCCGTGAACTCTCCACTGACCACCTTGCGGCTTGACACTGGGAAGATTACAAGTGCAACACCAGTAGCGATACCCATGGCGGCCAGCATTGCTACCAGGAGTCGTCGAACGAAAGATTCGGCGGAGGCGGTCGTCACCATGAGCGGCCCAAATGTGCAAGCGACGTTCATGAAAATCGAGTAGATCATGACTGGCAAGTTCATGGCCGGGTATTTAGCGCGCAGCGTGTTGGACATCCAGATGTTGAAGAAGAGCCAAACGCCGCAGACGGCCGACTGGCTCGCGTTGTACACCGGCAAACCAGTAGCCAGCTCCTGGGCAGAAGCTGTGTTGCGCCTCGCCTGCACACCAGACCACAGCGCAAGCATCGATATGGCCGCGCCTATGCAGATTCCGGACACGTTGAGTACGAGGTTCTGAAGATACTTTCCCCTGGGCAGGATAGCGAGGGCGAGAACTGAGATGATGGGCACCAGATATCCCAAAGTCGTAAAGTACTGGGCGACGGGTGTTGATTGATATATGCTGATGCCAATGAGGGGTGGCAATGAGCCCTTGAACATCATCTTGAGCGTCGGCACATCCAGACCTAGTTTCGTCATGAGACTCGGCTTGGGTTCCGGCTTCCTCGCCGCCGCGCTCGCGGTGGTCGCGGTGGTCGGCGTCCGTGCCGGGGCGGCCGGCTCCGGCGACGGACTGGACCTGGACCGGTCAGCAGCCTCCGATCGCTGTTGATCGGAATTCATGGTTTCCGCATCGGCATCGGGCGCCGAGGTGTGAGATGAACTCGAGTTCCCGTCGTCTGTTCTGGCGGTCGAGCGTCGTCGCATGTCGGGCGTATGGATGAGATGAGGTTAAGTTTTTAGGGCCCCCCGAAGCCGGTGTTTGTTTTGTCCTCGGTCAGAGGGTGATGTAATTAATTTACCGAGATCACCGCGGCTCAAAGGCACAGAAATGCCGACAGAGTTTGCGCTAACGCGACGATCTGTGGATTTTTGCTTGCTCGTTATCGTTAAGGCCGGGATTGGGATTATTAAGATCTAAAATAGCTTGCGAGTTCAATTAACCAGAGACGCGGCTGATTCATGCCTTGAAAGCACGGGCCTTCATCTCATCTCATTCAACACATGAGTTGCAGATGAGATGAGTGGGATGAGAAAGTTGTCACAAGACTCACAACCCAACAACATACACTGGGAAACGTCAGGAGGTCTATCGCTTATGGCTTCAATATCTGGAGCCTGTCATTAGAGCACATAAGTCTAACGGACTGCATAACTTACCAAAGACCACCGGTGGCACGCAGAAACACGAGAAAGAATTTATAGATTCAATTCAAGTATCCCACGGCTGCTAACCTCGATACAAGCTCAAGATATTCCGAGTTTGAAGCCCATGTCTTATCCAAAAGCCACTGCCGAGGTGTCATTTGCTCGTTGGGTTGTCAACACCCGTTGCAACAATGAAGACGGCTAGATAAGGGGCTAGATAGTGGAGTATTCATGTGCGAAGAGCCGGTGAGTACCTTATGCATTATCCCTGCTTTTCAGCCCTGAAGAAGCAGCCAGCCCCCCGCCACGTCAGTGTCCAGACACCAGCGAAAGCAAGCCGTGGAATCCGTGGTTTAATTAACATAAGAAAGTTGACCCCGGTTCCCGGACCATTTTGTCATTGGGGCGCCCATTCGACGCCGTCGTCCCATGCCGCCGCGTCGATTCTCAAAAGTCTCTGAACCTTGTCTCATAGTTTAACTCGGCCACATCCTTCGGGCTGAGAACGTTTACCCGCTTGCTCTTGATATCCGTCCTGTCCAACAGCTGCTCGTAGAGTGGGGCAAAGTCCTTTGAGGACTGAAGATTCATCAATCCCAAGTACTGGCTTTTGTCCGATAAGTCAACATGATGTTGGACTCGATACGCCAGATAGATTTCGTTGAATCGCACGTTGGTTTCCAGATTATCGCGCGCAGCCACAGTAGCAAAACTGAACAAAGCGCCCTGCGTGATGGCCGGAGCTGCTCGTAGGCCCATGTCGCCCGATGCGCCGCTGCACATCGTCCACGTACTATTCGGCAACCCCTGCTCCAAAAGGTACGGCAGAGTAGCGCGGTATGCAACTATACAAGAGAGAGACGTCAATAACTCTCGTTCTGTGCAGGGAAAAAAAGTTGGATCATTATTAGACAGAGAGGGAGCTCACAAAGATAGGATTCAAAATTCACTTTCATGATCTCCCGTAAATCGTCGGCCTCTAGATCGACCAACGGCGTCTCCCAGTAAAGCCCGCCGGCTACATGTCGTAATCAGCACTGCACAGAGATTCCTTGAACTAAACGCATCAAAGGTGTGGTATGACACTCACGGGAGGCGAAGACATGCTGAAAAGACGGCAGCTTGCCTTCGCGAACTCGTCCAACTACGTCTTTGACTGCGCTTTGCGACATGATGTCGGTCTCCACAATCGTGATGCCGTCGCGACTCCCTACATAGTCGAATATCTTCTTCGCGCTTTCTTGACTTCGGACGAGAGCGATGACATGGCGTTTAGCCCGCAGCGCACCAATGATGGCCGCGACCCCGACGTTACCAGACGAAGCGAAAACGAGAACTGTTTCCGTCATCTTGAACACAGGGCGTCGGGATGAATCGGCTTGCTTGACAGTTGCAAAGTCGAATCGGAACCTGACTTGAGTAGCTGCCCGTTCACAACAACCGTTCGACGCGAGGTCCGTAGTTGAAAGTTTACAGAGAGGGCAGACGGGTTAGTTTTGGTATATTGCGGCCCTCTTTCCCTTTCGTCTTCACAGCACTGGTGGAGCAAGGGATCGGTCAGGTACTAGATTTTGACGCTTGCTGACATCAGGGTCGACTCGGATGTCAGGAAAGCGATGGCATCTCCGTAATCCTTGGGTATCAAACAATTCTGCGTGGCTGCACGAAAAGGTTCCCCGAACCAATCATGATTATGATGGTCGGATTTCCACGTCTGGATGGATCGCATTATCCATCTAAAATGTGACTTAAGGCTGTAGTATCGTGTGTCTACATCACCAGCCAAGCCAGTCTCGTGTCATTACCGTCCCCGTTTCTATGATAGATCAGCTCTTGAAAAGCTACTTAACATGCTTTGAGTGGGTTTCAAAGCCCAATTCTCTCGGCAATTCGAATTGCTCGCATGATTATCCATGAGGTCGTGCATTAGGATGGAGGAAACGACATGCTCATTCGCCAGGAAGTGCTAACTACTGTCGCATCCACATGCTGACGGCATGTCAGAGCCCGATTTTCTCGGACTTCATTGCCTCTCTCAGCTTAAACCCATTTCTAAGCACGATCAGGTTTCCAGATCAAGGTCGCACGATGCAAAGCAAAAATGAGCAAATGCTAATGACCGCATAAGATGCAAAATATGCCGAGTGAAATAAACCATAGTCAAACTTGGAATCGTCAGAAGCATTCATAGTGCTTGCCGCGGTACTTACATCCATATAAAGAAGGACTGCCAGTTCCCTTCAAGGATTGATAAGTTGAAGTAAACATTCTCAAATATCAGCGTCGCTAGATCGTCCCTAGTAGTCTTGGGGGCCGTTCATCAGATAGCGGCTAGGGACTCTTTGCCGGTGGGCTGCCGTGGGGTAAAGTAGTAAGGATGAGACAGGCCTTCTAGACAGCAGCTTACTGCAGATCGACTACCGCCGACTTCCCACATGGATGGCCTGTATTAATGCGATTTCGCTGTTTGATAAGAGTAGAGGCATCTGGGTCTGTTGTCTTTCATGTTCCCTGATAATCACAAGAGATCTATTAGATAATATATCGCGACCCAAGTCACGTGGGCGCGGCCAATCCCAGCTCGTGAGTTGCAAGAGAGCCAAGGTGCGGGGTCGCCCGTGGAAGCGAGACGCTGTCAACCTGAGAGACCCTGCCATCAACAGAACATCACCACGTCGCCAGACTTGACGCCTTCGGACTCGACAGCAGTGACGAGATCGGCCACAGAGAGTGGATTAACGCAACCTGCCGTCCGATTTTGCTCTTGACAATTGAGCCATAGAAGGCCGCATTGGATTCGCAGCCGCCAGGTTACTTCGTTTGTTGCCTCCTCATTTCTGGTCGAGGTGCCAACAACCCGCCCAGAAGCCGCGGGCGTCGCAGCTAAGCATTACCGTTCAATCCGTACCCTTCGTTCAAACGAGTCGTCTTTCAACCGTCATCGAAGCAAACAATCTTCATCGCCCAGTGGAGACATCAACCATGCCTGGCACCCAAGATCCAACACGATGGAGTCACACGTCTGGTGAAGCTGAAGCACATAACGCGGGCGTTGTCATTGAAGAGGCAACTTGTCATGTCCAGGACCGAACGACCAGGGATTTGCTTGTCGCCTCCGGCAATTCAACCAAAAGTGATCGAGAAGAGAGACGAGCAAGGAGAGAGGAAGAGGCCATCGAAAAGCTCCGAAGAGAGGAGCAAGAGCGTGTCAAAAGGGAGGATGCCGAGAAGCGACGTCAAGAGCTAGAACTTGCCGTGTTGAAGCAGGCAGTCAAGGACAAGGAGAAGCAGATTAGGGAGGAAGGGAAGCGGGATGCGAAGTAAATAAGGACGCCAACAACTCCTTATATCTCTTCAACTCTTGGGCCTTGTTCTGAACAACTTGAGTCGAGTCCTCGCGCCAGCACCCTGACAATATTGCTTCCGCCTGGATCCTGTCCGACATGCCGGGAAATCGAGGATAGATGTGCTTCCAGACTAGCGAATACATAGCACTAGAGTGGACAGCCATCCATAGCCAGCTTGCCCCTGAATGCAAATTTTCCACCATAGTACGAGCGAGAGAGAAACCGTCTTTGATCGGGCCTCTCTTGCGCTCCTCTACCTCCACGGCATATATGAAGTCCTGCTGGATCTTGCTGAACTCCGCTTCGCTGATTTGGTTAAGGGCCCGTCCAGTAAGCCAGAACGGCACCATAAGAGCCTCTACAGGCAGAGCGCAGATCCATTCCAGATCAATGAGACATGTGATATTCCAGTCTCTGTCCACATAAATATTAGATCGGTTTACGTCGGTAAGTTGGAGCGGAAATGGTCCATATCGATACTCTGGTCGCACGAAACGATGTGAGAGCAGACGGACCAAACTTCTCGCCGCCATGTGCCCCCGACAATCCTCATCATCGTATGCTGCATTGGGATCGCTGAGGAACATGTTGTCCTGGCATGAGATAAGATCCATCACATAAGGGTCCGAGCAAGGGTACGTGCTATCCCGCTGTATCGTCCTAGGCATGCTGGCATTCTCCCATAGCATCACTGAGCAGGTGAGCGGCCGGTTCGACAGAGATATTGTGCAGTCCGTGTTGAACCGGAACGAGCCGATTCGAGGTTGAGGGATGCGGGCGAGGGATACAAGGACGTGAGCTAACCCCTGAACGAGGTTGTGCCTCTTGTCTGTGTCTTCAAATTCCGCATCCCAAGTGTTTGAGAGCATCTGCCCAATATCCGGGCCGATGTATTCGAGTAGCATGTGAGCTGTGGGAAGTCGAGAAGCGGACGGGTTCGGAACGTAGCGGGACAAAACAGTCGTGTATCGAAGGCATCGATGAACGGCGTGTCGGAGGATTCGCCCGATTCGAACGTAGAATGGTCGCTGTTCTTCGTGAGTAAACTAGGTACCGAGAAAGCCAAGTCAGCAGGGCGCAAATGACATAGAGGGACCGCTGGGACAGTGAGACGCACACAGCGGCCGTCAGAGAATCCAAAGCCGTATAAATGCGGGATACGAATGTCCTGGCAATGCTCTTGCATCCATACGTAGGCTCCGATCTCAGCGCCCATCTTCTCATCGACAGTGCCAGGATACCGGGTCTCGGCCAGCTTGTGCGGCATGGGACAGCGGAAAATGCATCGTTTGGCGTGGTCTGCGGCCTTTATCTCAATAGGCACGCACATGTTGAAGGCGCCTCGAATCCAATCACTCTCGGCAGCGACGACACAGCTATCTCGATCGCCGAGATTCAGGTGGTGCCGAGCAAGAGCTTCAATCGACGGTCTCTGCTCTACTAGCTCTCGGCGGAACTCCTGAAATGCAGACGAGAAGCCAGCCCGAAGAACGACATTTTCGTCTCGTGCTTCTGCATCCTGGTAGGTGATGAGATCGCCGTCAGACAAAGTAAGACTGGAAAGCATAGCGATGAAGAGAAGTAGCTCATATATGTCGTTGACTAAAAACAAGGTACTGTGGCGCGCCACGGTTGGCAGACGCGACAAACAAGGAGGCGTGGCACGTGACGGAAATTGTGGATCTTAGACCGCCTTAAGGTACCTTAGTGAGGCTGTCAGATTGTAGGGTCTGGAACGCGCAGTGCGAGTCAGGCGCAACGTTAGTCCGGCTCCGCGCGCGGGCCCAAAGCGGCCTGGGCGCGACCAGGGTGCATATAGGAAAAAGGGGTTAGAACGTGTTAAATTAGGCGTAATTGTACGTGTATTTGTAATACTGTTATATGTGTGTGTAATCTACGTATTCACCCTTATTTAGGCGCATCCCAGCCCCTTTTTCCTATGCACACCCCAGTTACAGTTAGCGCGCCCAGGCTGCTTTAGGCCTATATATAGAGCTGGACTAATATCACACCTAACTTATACTATATATTCTAAACCCTATAATCTAATATATCTTCTTAGAGATTACTAGCTTTATAAAGCTATTTCTAAACTCTATTAGGGTCTATCTTATTCTAAATATAGGTTTCTATTACCTTTATATACTTTATATTATCTTCTTTTTCTAGGTTTTATATATAGTTTGCTTCTAGTTATATATATTAGTTACTTATTTATAGCTAATTATAGAATACTTTAAATTAAAAGAGTATAAGTATCTTAGTAAGTCTATCTATTATTATCTCTACTAATAGAATATAACTAACTACTATATATCCTTTTATAATCTTTTACTATAGCTAGTAGTTATAAATATTAATATATTAGAGCCTTATTTATAGTTAAATAAGCTTTATATTAACTAGCTAAATAGTTTATTAATTATTATACTAGATTTAGATTATTATTATTATTATACTAGATATAGTAAAAGTAGCTTTAATAGTAATATTACTTAGAAGTTAAACTTATAAAGTAGTTATTAGCTAACTTATAAAGAGGGCTTTATATACTATTTAAAATAGTATAAATAGCTCTATCTTAGTTATTAATATTATAACTATTATCTGCTTATTTACCTTCTATATAATTATACCTCTAAATAGCTTTATTATAAGTACTTATAAGCTCTTTTAGTTAACTATATTATCTATAAAGCTAGTATTTAAAGTAACTTTAAGTATATTATCTAGTTTACTAAACTTAGTACTATACTTAAAGTAAAAGTATTATATTTAGTAGAGGTATTAGAGAACTTAATTAGTAGTATAGTGCTATATAGAGTTTAGATTATTATTAAACCTTATAAGGCAGTATATAGTAAATACTATATTAAGCTATATTATTACTACTATATATAGGATTATTCTAATATAGTATTAGTAGTAGTTAATCTTCTATAAGGCTGCTTTCTCTTTATATAGTTCTAATTTATCTTTTATTATAAATATATATACTTAGTTATTTATATTAAAGCTTATAATATACTATTTAAGCAGCTTCTATACCTTATCTATAAATACTAACTATAATAGCTATAGCTTATATATAGCTCTATTATAGAGCACTTTAATTCTAAGAAACTATTATAGGTTTTAACCTCCTTTAAGGTAATAGTACTTTTAGAGAGCATTTATAGTCTCCTTTATGCTTTTAGTATACTTATAAGGAAATACTAATATATAATTATTTATATAGAAAAAGAATATTACTTATCTATACTGCTAGTAGTAGTTTTTACTAGCTACTTATTTAAAGTTAAGTATAGTAAGGCTAGCCTCTAAGTGCTTTTACTAAAGTAGTAGTAAGTAGTATAGTTTATAAAGCACCTTTTATAGGTATAAGACCTTACTATTATAGTAGTATTCTAGTAGTATACTTATAAATACTATTTTATTAATAGATATATATATAAATATATTTATAGTATTATATTATAATAGCTCTATATTAAAATAAGTAGCTATAGCTATTAGCACTTAGAAAGATATATCTATAAGTGTTACTATATATATATCTTATATATCTTTTACTTATTAGTTATCTCAGATTATAAGTCTTACTTTAAACTTTACTAACTGCTTATATTTATTAAGTTTATATATATAAATCTAGTAGTAGCTAAGTACTTAGTAACTATAAGCCTCCTACTTTACTACTTTATACTAGAACTATAATACTTTATATCCCTTTAAGTAAGATTTCTTAGCTTCTAGGAATTCCTTTATAAATAGATATAGTCTTATAAGTTTATTATATAATACTAACTAATTATAAGATATAGGTAGAGGAGGTAACTTAGACTAGAAGTAACTTAATAGAGCAGCTATTTTATCTAATTTACTTAGACTGCTATATACTATAGTACTTTTATAGTACTTTATACTTTTTAGTCTTTATTTTTTAGCTATAGTAGATACTTACTATTATAGATCTATCTTATTTATAGCTGCTTTAAAAGTATAACCTACTTTTATTAAAGTTTTAGAAGTATTTTACTCTATATATATACTTAGCAGATAATTAGTCTAGGTGCTCTAAGCTATAGAGCTATCTTCTAATTATATAGTCTTATACTTCTAATATAGCTATATATAGCCTACTAGAAAGATAGCTTTAAATAAGGTTTATAGTATATAGTAGTACTAGAGTAATAATAATTTATATTATCTATTTTTATTTATATATTTTAAAGGGTAGTTATACCTTTTCCTATACCCTCTTATACTTATAAGTATATTTTATAGAGCTATAAAAAATACTATTAGTAGGGTTTCTAGAGGAGTTATTAGTTTAAAATAAGTATTTATATAGATAGAAGTATTATTTATTTCTAGTATAGTAATAGTAGCTAGGGCTACTAGGCTCTATAGTAGTAATAATATAGCTATATTTATATTCTTTAATATTATAGCTTTTAGATCTTTTATATACTTATTAGTATAGTTATTATACTTAAC